>WNWK01012826.1:0-43486 GCA_009830355.1 Cherax destructor
GGACTAACAACACTGGAGGAAAGAAGGGTCAGAGGAGACATGATAACGACATACAAAATACTGCGGGGAATCGACAAGGTAGACAGTGACTGGATGTTCCAGAGAGGGAACACAGAAACAAGGGGACACAACTGGAGCAGAAGACTCAGATGAGTCAAAGGAATGTTAGAAAGCATTTCTTCAGCCACAGAGTAGTCAGGAAGTGGAATAGTCTAGAGAAAGATATAGTGGAGGCAGGAACCATACATAGTTTTAAGACGAGGTATGATAAAGCTCATGGAGCAGGGAGAGCAGAGACCCAGTAGTGGACAGCGAAGAGGGGGACCAGGAGCTGAGTCTCGACCCCTGCAACCACAATTAGGTGAGTACAAGTTACCATGTAGACTATTTTGAATGAAGCAACCATCAAAATCGTTATTTTTGGAGTAAAAAAAAAACCACTATTGTCAACAGGCCCTCTTGATTACAGGAAAAACAAAAGAAATTTACATCTTTGGAAAAACATACTTAGAAATATGATACAGAGAAGCTGATTACATCAACATGTAGCCAGAATTATGCGCTATCTTTTGGTAAAAAAATATTATTTTCCATAATTTTTCAGGTTCAATTTTTTTACCCCTCATAAATAGCGCTTCAGCCCCTTTAGGAAGCGTAGTGGGTATGTAGACCAAGTATACGCAGTGAAACATATAGTTGAACAGTATTTAGATAAGGGTAAAGAGGTTTTTGTGGCTTTTATGGATTTGGAAAAGGTGTATGACAGGGTGGATAGGGGGGCAATGTGACAGATGTTGCAAATGTATGGAATAGGAGGTAGGTTACTGAAAGCAGAGAAGAGTTTTTACAAAGATAGTGAGGCTCAGGTTAGAATGTGCAGGAGAGAGGGAGATTATTTCCCAGTAAAAGTAGGACTTAGACAAGGATGTGAGATGTCACCGTGGTTGTTCAATGTATTTATAGATGGGGTTGTAAGAGAAGTGAATGCTTGTGTGTAGGCAAGAGGTGTTGGGTTAAAAGATAAAGAATCTAACACAAAGTGGGAGTTGTCGCAGTTGCTCTTTGCTGATGACACTGTGCTTTTGGGAGATTCTGAAGAGAAGTTGCAGAGGTTGGTGGATGAGTTTGGTAGGGTGTGTAAAAGAAGGAAATTAAAAGTGAATATAGGAAAGAGTAAGGTGATGAGGATAACAAAAAGATTACGTGATGAAAGATTGGATATCAGATTGGAGGGAGAGAGTATGGAGGAGGTATTCAGATATTTAGGAGTCGACGTGTCAGAAGATGGGTCTTTGAAAGATGAGGTGAATCATATAATTGTTGAGGGGAAAAAGTGAGTGGTGCACTGAGGAGTCTGAGGAGACAAAGAACTTTGTCCATGAAAGCAAAGAGGGGAATGTATGAGAGCATAGTTATACCAACACTCTTATATGGGTGTGAAGCATGGGTGGTGAATGTTACAACAATGAGATGTCATGTCTGAGGGCAATGTGTGGTGTGAATATAATGCAGAAAATTCGTAGTTTGGAAATTAGGAGGAGGTGCGGGATTACCAAAACTATTATCCAGAGAGCTGAGAAGGGGTTGTTGAGGTGGTTCGGACATGTAGAGACGATGGAACAAAATAGAATGACTTTGCGAGTGTATAAATAAAAAACAACACTGCGACTAACCGGGGGATCGAATCGGTGTTCTTTTAGCCCGCCTCATGGTGAACGAAATCGTATGTCCTCGAAACTTGACGCAAGTCTAGTTCGCTAGGCTCAAGTTGTTTGTATGATTGTATGGGCCAGTGCGCTAGACCGTCGTGAATTTGCGCTCACCATGACGCAGGCTAAAACAACACGGGTTCGATACCAAGGCTAGTCGCAGTGTTGTTATTGATTAAATACGACTTGTTTGTGGTGCTGAATAAGCAGAATGTGTAAATTAGCCCGATTTTCTATATAAATTGGTGGAAATATTTTAAGTTTTGTACCAGAATGTTGAGACTGAATGTATTTTTCTTATGAAAAATACAATTACTTTTCCGAAACACATTTGTTAACCACCCCGGGTTATCCTGGGTGGCTAACACTCCCTACCCCGGGTTATCCTGGGTGGTTAACACTCCCTACCTCGGGTTATCCTAGGTGGTTAACACTCCCTACCCCAGGTTATCCTGGGTGACTAACATTCCCTACCCCTGGTTATCCTGGGTGGCTAACACTCCCTACCCCGGGTTATCCTGGGTGGTTAACACTCCCTACCCCAGGTTATCCTGGGTGGCTAACATTCTCTACCCCTGGTTATCCTGGGTGGCTAACACTCCCTACCCCGGGTTATCCTGGGTGGTTAACACTCCCTACCCCGGGTTATCCTGGGTGGTTAACACTCCCTACCCCGGGTTATCCTGGGTGGCTAACATTCCCTACCCCTGGTTATCCTGGGTGGCTAACACTCCCTACCCCGGGTTATCCTGGGTGGTTAACCTCCCTACCCGGGTTATCCTGGGTGGTTAACACTCCCTACCCGGTTATCCTGGGTGGTTAACACTCCCTACCCGGGTTATCCTGGGTGGTTAACACTCCTACCCTGGGTTATCCTGGGTGGTTAACACTCCCTACCCTGGGTTATCCTGGGTGGTTAACACTCCCTACCCCAGGTTTATCCTGAATGTTTAACACTCCCTACCCCGGGTTATCCTGGGTGGTTAACACTCCCTACCCTGGGTTATCCTAGGTGGTTAACACTCCCTACCCCAGGTTATCCTGGGTGGCTAACACTCCCTACCCCGGGTTATCCTGGGTGGCTAACACTCCCTACCCCAGTTTATCCTGGGTGGTTAACACTCCCTACCCTGGGTTATCCTGGGTGGTTAACACTCCCTACCCGGGTTATCCAGGATGGTTAACACTCCTACCCCTGGTTATCCTGGGTGGTTAACACTCCCTACCCCGGGTTATCCTGGGTGGCTAACACTCCCTACCCCGGTTTATCCTGGGTGGTTAACACTCCCTACCCTGGGTTATCCTGGGTGGTTAACACTCTACTCCTGGGTTATCCTGGATGGTTAACACTCCCTACTCTGGGTTATCCTGGGTGGTTACTACCCCTTCCTGGTTATCCTGGGTGGTTACTCCCTACCCTGGGTTATCCTGGTGGTTAACACTCCCTATCCCGGTATCCTGGGTGTTACACTCCCCCGGTTATCCGGGTGGTTACCCCTCCCCGGTTATCCTGGTGGTTACCTCCCTACCCGGGTTTCCTGGTGGTTCCCCACCCGGTTATCCTGGGTGGTTAACCTCCCCCCCGGGATCCTGGGTGGTTCCTCCCTACCTCGGTTATCCTGGTGGTTAACACTCCCCCAGGTTATCCTGGGTGGCTAACACCCTACCCTGGTTTCATGTCACCCTACCCGGTTCCTTGTTTCCTACCCGGGTATCCTGGGTGGTTCACTCCTACCCCGGTTATCCTGGTGGTTACACTCCCACCCGGGTTATCCGGTGGTTAACACTCCCTACCCGGTTATCCTGGGTGGTTACCTCCACCGGTTATCCTGGTGGTTAACACTCCTACCGGGTTATCCTGGTGGTTAACACTCCACCCGGTTTATCCTGGGTGGTTAACACTCCCTACCCGGGTTATCCTGGGTGGTTCCTCACCCTGGGTTATCCTGTGGTTCACTCCCTACCCGGTTATCCGGTGGTTACTCCTACCCCGGTTATCCTGGGTGGTCCTCCCACCCCGGGTTATCCTGGTGGTTCCTCCCTACCCGGTTATCCTGGGTGGTTAACCTCACCCCGGGTTCCTGGGTGGTTAACACTCCCTCCCGGTTATCCTGGGTGGTTACACCCTACCCGGGTTATCCTGGGTGGTTAACACTCCTACCCGGTTATCCTGGGTGGTTACACTCCTACCTGGTTATCCTGGTGGTTAAATCTACCCCGGGTTTCCGGTGTTAACACTCCTACCGGGTTATCCTGGTGGTTCACTCCTCCCGGGTTATCTGGGTGGTTAACACTCCCTACCCCGGTTATCCTGGGTGGTTAACACCCTACCGGTTATCTGGTGGTTAACACTCCCTACCCCGGGTTATCCGGTGGTTAACACTCCCTACCGGTTATCCTGGTGGTTAACACTCCTACCCGGGTTATCTGGTGGTTAACACTCCCTACCCCGGTTATCCTGGTGGTTAACACTCTACCGGTTATCCTGGTGGTTACACTCCCTACCCCGGTTATCCTGTGGTTAACACTCCTACCCGGGTTATCCTGGTGTTACCTCCCTACCCCGGGTTATCCTGGGTGGTTAACACTCCTACCCGGGTTATCCTGGGTGGTTAACACCCCTACCCGGGTTATCCGGGTGGTTACACTCCCTACCCGGGTTATCCTGGGTGGTTAACACTCCACCGGGTTTCCTGGGTGGTTAACCTCCTACCCTGGTTATCCTGGGTGGTTCTCCCTACCCGGTTATCCTGGTGGTTAACACTCCTACCGGGTTATCCTGGGTGGTTACACTCCTACCTGGTTATCTGGGTGGTTACCTCCTACCCGGGTTATCCTGGGTGGTTACACTCCTACCCCGGTTATCCTGGGTGGTTACACTCCTACCCGGTTATCCTGGGTGGTTAACACTCCTACCCTGGGTTATCCTGGGATGGTTAACACTCCTACCCCTGGGTTATCCTGGTGGTTAACACTCCCTACCCGGGTTATCCTAGTGGTTAACACCCCACCCCGGGTTATCCTGGGTGGTTACCTCCTACCCCGGTTATCGGTGGTTAACACTCCCTACCCGGGTTATCCTGGTGGTTAACACTCCCTACCCGGTTATCCTGGGTGGTTACTCCTACCCGGGTTATCCTGGTGGTTAACACTCCTACCCTGGGTTATCCTGGGTGGTTAACCTCCTACCCTGGGTTATCCTGGGTGGTTAACTCTACCCCGGGTTATCCTGGGTGGTTAACACTCCCTACCGGTTATCCTGGGTGGTTAACACTCCTACCCTGGGTTATCCTGGGTGGTTAACACTCCCTACCCAGGTTATCCTGGGTGGTTAACACTCCCTACCCGGGTTATCCTGGGTGGTTAACACTCCCTACCCCGGTTATCCTGGGTGGTTAACCTCCTACCCCGGGTTATCCTGGGTGGTTAACACTCCCTACCCTGGGTTATCCTGGGTGGTTAACACTCCCTACCCGGGTTATCCTGGAGTGGTTAACACTCCCTACCCTGGGTTATCCTGGGTGGTTAACACTCCTACCCGGGTTATCCTGGGTGGTTAACACTCCTACCCGGTTATCCTGGGTGGTTAACACCCTACCCTGGGTTATCCTGGGTGGTTAACACTCCCTACCCGGGTTATCCTGGGTGGTTAACACTCCCTACCCAGGTTATCCTGGGTGGTTAACACTCCCTACCCTGGTTATCCTGGGTGGTTAACACTCCTACCCCGGGTTATCCTGGGTGGTTAACACTCCTACCCGGGTTATCCTGGGTGGTTAACACTCCTACCTGGGTTATCCTGGGTGGTTAACACTCCCTACCCTGGGTTATCCAGGATGGTTAACCTCCCTACCCTGGGTTATCCTGGGTGGTTAACACTCCCTACCCCGGTTATCCTGGGTGGTTAACACTCCTACCCTGGGTTATCCTGGGTGGTTAACACTCCTACCCTGGGTTATCCTGGGTGGTTAACACTCCTACCCTGGGTTATCCTGGGTGGTTAACACTCCCTACCCCGGGTTATCCTGGGTGGTTAACACTCCCTACCCCAGGTTATACTGGGTGGTTAACACTCCCTACCCCTGGTTATCCTGGGTGGTTAACACTCCCTACCCTGGGTTATCCTGGGTGGTTAAGACTCCCTACCCCTGGTTATCCTGGGTGGTTAACACTCCTACCCCGGGTTATCCTGGGTGGTTAACACTCCCTACCCTGGGTTATCCTGGGTGGTTAACACTCCCTACCCTGGGTTATCCTGGGTGGTTAACACTCCGGGTTAAAAATTTGAACAAATCTTATCTCATCTTAGGTAAAAGTCGACTGCTAGAAAAGAGGACCAATGTACTTCAGTGAAAATAAGCCACTCTGCCTGGCTTGCTTCCTTTTTTTATGTTTAAAGCCTAACGACTGCACAAAGGGTCATTAGGGTCATCTATATGACACTAGTCATATACACTTTTATCCTTAATACAACGATTACAATAAGCTCTTAGTATATGTAAACTAAGATATACATCCCTCAAAGTATATATTCACTTGCTGTCAGAATATACACATAAAGATTTATATACTCAGAAGATATTCGAAAATAACATGTGTAAACATAGCCGGTGTACCTGTTGTGACGGATGATTTAGGTGTACAAGTGTTCATCGTTGTACATGGAGGTGTATTGTGAAAAATAATTCGGGCAGGTGAGAAGAGTGCCACGTGAGAGCAGCATGTTAGGAGGGTCTGGTGATGATGGTCTGGAGGGAAGAGTGCCACGTGAGAGCAGCATGTTAGGAGGGTCTGGTGATGATGGTCTGGAGGGAAGAGTGCCACGTGAGAGCAGCATGTTAGGAGGGTCTGGTGATGATGGTCTGGTGAGAAGAGTGCCACGTGAGAGCAGCATGTTAGGAGGGTCTGGTGATGATGGTCTGGAGAGAAGAGTGCCACGTGAGAGCAGCATGTTAGGAGGGTCTGGTGATGATGGTCTGGAGAGAAGAGTGCCACGTGAGACCAGTATGTTAATAGGGTCTGGTGATGATGATCTGGAGGGAAGAGTGCCACGTGAGACCAACATGTTAGGAGGGTCTGGTGTTGATGGTCTGGGGGGAAAAAGAGTGCCAAATAGTGGCAACATGATGCGAGGGTCTGGTGACGTAGGCTTAATAATTACCTCAAGGAACTTGAAATTCCATTCGTTGACAGTTGGAATAAATTTATATCATACATATCAAATTCAAATGTTTATTTCTCTGTAAAGATTACAATGTGTGGTTTACATATTATAAAATACTAATTACAGAGAGGGCCACTATCATGCCTAGCATGACTAATTATTTCGGGCAGACTAATAATAATTCTAACTCTATATTGATACACTGTATCAATCGCATCTGCTAGAAAAATGACAGGATGGATAATGAGAACCTTCAAAACCAGGGATGCCAAGCCCATGTTGACACTTTTCAGGTCGCTTGTTCTATCTAGATTGGAATATTGCTGCTCACTAACTGCACCTTTCAAGGCAGGTGAAATTGCTGACCTAGAAAATGTGCAGAGAACCTTCACGGCACGCATAAGTGCGATAAACCACCTCAACTACTGGGAACGCTTGAAGTTCCTAAACCTGTACTCTCTAGAACGCAGGCGGGAGAGATACATTATTATATACACGTGGAAAATTCTCGAGGGATTAGTACCAAACTTGCACACGAGAGTCACTCCCTACGAAAGCAAAAGACTCGGCAGGCGATGTAACATCCCCCCAATGAAAAGCAGGGGTGCCACTAGCACGTTGAGAGACAACACAATAAGTGTCAGGGGCCCAAGACTGTTCAACTGCCTCCCAGCATACATCAGGGGGATTACCAACAAACCCCTGGCTGTCTTCAAGCAGGCACTGGACAGGCACCTAAAGTCGGTACCTGACCAGCCAGGCTGTGGTTCGTACGTTGGACTGCGTGCGGCCAGCAGTAACAGCCTGGTTGATCAGGCTCTGATCCAACATGAAGCCTGGTCACAGACCGGGCCGCAGGGGCGTTGACCCCTGGAACTCTCTCCAGGTATACTCCAGGTATACAGGTTATGGAGCATTGATATTAAAGCTAAGTAACTGTATTACAGTTTGTAAATTTAGCAATGAGAATGGTTTTGTCTTGGCATGATACACAGTTTCTATTAAAGCTCCTATATTGGAGTATCTCAGGCAAACTTATGACTAGTTTAAGATTTGTTTATAATGTGTGCATGATACAAGTAAGAGAATAGATAGTTTTGATGTAGTTAGGTGACGGTGGGGTGCGTCAGGGAGATAAGTTGTTTTTTAACGGTAGTTTTGAAAGTGATGGTTGTGTCTGTAGTTGTAGATTTTTCAGGCAGGGAGTTCCAGATTTTAGGCCCTTTAATGTACATTGAATTTTTGTATAGGTTTAGCCGGACACGGGGAATGTCATAGAGATTTTTGTGTCTGGTATTGTCTGTGGGTCCTGTCACAACTATCAAGAAAGTGTTTTAGTTCAGGGTTAATATTGGAATTTATGGTTCTGTACATGTAGGTTGTACAGTAGTAAGTGTGGATGTTCTGTACATGTAGGTTGCACAGTAGTAAGTGTGAATGTTCTGGACAGTAAGTTTAGGTCTTTGAAGAGTGGCTGAGTGTGTTGCCTAGCGTTGGATTGCGTGATAATTCTTACTGCGGCTTTTTGTTGGGTTATTATTGGCTTTAGGTGTGTTGTTGCTGTTGATCCCCAAGCACAAATGGCATATGTGAGGTAGGTAGCCAGTGGCGTCGTTAGGGGGGGTTGGGAAGCGGGCAGCCCCGGGTGACACCATTTAGGGGGTGATACCATAGAGCCTCTAAAGAATAAGTAAATTTATTCAGGCATACACAAATACAGTTACATAACATAACATAACATAACCCAAAAAAGTCAGACAGAATGACTTATTTCCATTGGGGTCCATTTAATACCTTAATATTATACACTGTAGGAGTTATATGTTATTATACTATAAAAGATATATATATACTAGGAATAAGGTAAAAAGAGTTATTTACATTTACATGTATGTTAGCTAAAAAAATAAAAATCATTCTCCTCCCTTTCTGTCGCTACATTCATTAGGTACCTTTCGGCTCTCTTCTTGAACTGGCTCATGCTATGACTGGCTTTGACATGTGCAGGCAGTCTGTTCCATTCCTTTATTGCTGTACAATAAAAGGGGTTTGAAGCCTGGCCACTGACTGTGGGAACTACAAAGTTGTGCTCTCTCCCCCTTGTACTATGACTGCTTCGGTTCCCAGCCTTGACAAAATTGGCAGCAAGATATTCTGGACACTGTTTGTGAGCAATTTTATAAACTTGATTTAACTTAAGTTGTTTTACTCTGTCTTCAATATTCAGCATATCCAATTGCTGTAATTCATCCTGGCCTACATGTTCTCTTGGTCCCAGGTCCAGGATGAATCTTACCATTTTGTTCTGTGGGATTTGCAGCTTATTTTTCAGTTTTTTTTTTTTTTGTCAAGGCAGAGTACCATGAAGAGCAAGCGTAGTCCATATGACATTGTATAAGGGCTAGACATAGGGTCCTGCGAGCCTCAGTAGGTAGACACTGTGGTTGTCTGTAGAGGAACTTCAGTCTGGCATTCGCTTTCTTTACTACACTGTTCCCTATCAATTCTCCTGACATGCATGGGTCAAAGGGGATTCCCAGGTATTTTACTGAGGAAACTGAAGTGATGGGTTCCCAATTACATCATACATTAAAATTATTTACCCTTCTCAGTTTATATTTCGTGCCAAAGAGTATGGCTTTTGTTTTCCCTAGATGTAACGATAGTTTGTTGTCTACTAACCATTTACTGCAGGACTTCAGTTCCAGTGTTAATACATTAGCTATATCTTGTGGGTGTTTACCTGACACTAACAGAGCACTGTCATCCGCATACAGTAGGAGTTTGCACTTGACACTGATGGGCATGTCATTTACATAACACAGGAATAAAAAGGGACCCAGAATACTACCTTGGGGAACTTCACATGCTGTCGGCAGTGGTTCCTATTCTGTTTTGTTGATTTTGACAATTTGTTTCCTATTATTAAGATAGGACTTAAACCAGTCAATGGAACCTATGCCGATAGCTTGAAGTTTCTTACATAATATATTGTGGTTGACAGTATCGAAGGCCTTTTGCAAGTCTAAAGTTACCATTCCTATGAGGTTCCTTATCGACATTTAAGTTCTCATGTAATCCATCAGATTAATTAGGTAGGTGTTGGTTGAGTAAGAGTGACAATAATGCAAAAAAGCAGTGCTGCACCAACAGAAGAGATGAATCCTTCGTTTCTATATAGTCTATTATATGATTACAGCCCAGGGAGGTACTGCCAAGTGAGTGTAAAACGAAAACCTGTAATTGTTTTACATAATTTTAGGATTGCTGGTGTCTTTTTTCTGTCTCATAAACATGCAAGATTTCAGGTACGTCTTGTTACTTCTACTTACACTTAGGTCACACTACACATTCATGTACAAGCATATATATACACACCCTTCTGGGTTTTCTTCTATTTTCTTACTAGTTTTTGTTCTTATTTCCTCTTATCTCCATGGGGAAGTGGAACAGAATTCTTCCTCCGTAAGCCAGGCGTGTCGTAAGAGGCGACTAAAATACCGGGAGCAAGGGGCTAGTAACCCCTTCTCCCGCCTTGGTGGGAAACGGTCAATTTGTTGAAAGAAGAAAGAAGAAGAGTACAAGTAGGCCTATATAGGGAAAATAATTGAATTTGATGATGTGATAGATGATTTTGCTGGATTGAAGGCAAGGAAATGTAAGATCTGATTCACTGAGATGTTACTTGTACTCAAGGTCAAATCGGAACTAGTGTTTATCTGATATTGCAATATTCTTCTTTATTTTTCCAGTTTTTTTTTTTTTTTTGGCAAAGTTAAAGATAAATAAATGTAGGATCTGTTGTCTGTACTCAAAGTGGTATTTGAGTATATGTTTCCTCAATATTACTACGATTATTTATTTTATCATTAATAAAGTTGAGAAGTATTCTCCTGTTTGGTTTATGCCCCTTAAACGTTCTCATTGCTAAACATTAGTCACTGGTCATACAGTAGTGGGGTAACTGGAGTTTACTCCCCCCATCCCCCCGACCTTGATTTCATGGAGGTGATACCAACCATTCCGCCCCGGGTGATACCAACCATTCCGCCCCGGGTGATACCAACCATTCCGTCCCGGGTGATACCAACCATTCCGCCCCGGGTGATACCAACCATTCCGCCCCGGGTGATACCAACCATTCCGTCCCGGGTGATACCAATTATTCCACCCCGGGTGATACCAACCCTAGCGACGCCACTGGAGGTAGGGATAGATGAGTGAATAGTATAGTGTGAGAAGGGCTGATTGTGGTACGTAGTAACGTATCTTAGAGAGGATCCCAACCGTTTTGGATACTTTTTTTGTTATGTGTTGGATATGGGTGCTGAATTTCAGGTTGCTGTCGAGGTGTAGGCCGAGGAATTTGCCCTCATTATGTTTAGCAATAAGAGTTGTCGATCTTAATCTTCAGTTGTGCAACACCTGCTCTGTTACCAAACATAATATAGAAGGTTTTGTCAGTGTTAAGTGTAAGTTTATTAGCTGTCATCCAAGTAGATATTTTTAGCAGCTCTTCATTAACAATGGTGTTGAGTGTGGCAAGATTTGGGTGGGAGATGACATAAGTTGTGTCGTCAGCAAAGAGTATTGGTTTCAGGTGTTGTGATACATTGGGAAGGTCATTGATGTATAGGAGGAAGAGCAGGGGACCAAGGACACTTCCCTGTGGCACTCTGGTGTCAAGTGGTCGTGTAGATGAGGTTGTGTCCTTAATGGTGACGTAAGGTAGGATTTGAAATATGTAAGTGCGTGGCCTCTTATACCATAATGATCAAGTTTGTAGAGTAGGATGCCGTGGTCTACTGTGTCAAAAGCTTTCCTTAGGTCAATAAAAAGTCCTAATGGATATTTCTTATTTTCCAGTGCTGTGTAAAGCAGATTTAGCATTTTTACAATTGCATCGTTTTTGCTTTTATTTTTTCTGAAGCCAAATTGGCAGGAGTTGAGGATGGTTTGTGCTGTTATAAACGAATATAATCTCTTGTGCACGAGTTTCTCGAAGATTTTGGATAGCAACGGTAAGTTTGATATTGACCTGTAGTTGTTTACATCTGTGGGGTCACCACCTTTGTGTATTGGTGTAACCCTTGCTGTTTTGAGTAGTGTCGGGAAAGTGCTAGTTTCTAGTGATTTGTTAAAAAGTAATGAAATAGCATGTGAAAGGACATGAGCCGCTCGCTTGTACAATAATGGTGGGACTTGAGACAGATTCCCTGATTTATTTTTAAGTGACTTGATAATCGGGGTGACTTCAGTGAGCTCAGTAGGTGCAAGATAGAAGGAGGATGGGAAATTCCCATCTAAGTAATCACTTGCTCGGGCGCTGGTATCTGGGATTTTACTGGTTGAAAAGAAGTCATTTATCTTGTTTACTGTATCAATAGGCTGTAGTGGTGTTTCGTTCGGTTTAGTTAGGACAATATCCCTAGTTTTTTCAGTTTGTGGGTACCCATAATCTGTGAGAGTGTTTTCCAGGTCTTTTTTATATCTCCTCTTGTTTTGGTGAATCTGCTGGAATAGTACAATTGTGTGGCCTTTTTTATTAGTTTGGTGAGAACTGATGCATAGTGTTTAATAATGTATTTGTGTATTAAGCCCTGTCTATATTGCTTTTCATATTGATGTTTCTTATCAATGGATCTTAGTATGCTGTTAGTTAGCCATGGGAAACCTAGCCTTTTATTCGTCATCTGTTTCGTTTTTATAGGACAATGTTGTATAGTCTAAGTAATTTATTAAGAAATATGTCTGTCCAATCATCGATACCATTGGCATTGGAGAATTCTGTAAGCCAGTCAGCCGTCTCTAGCTCTGCTGTGAAGTTACTTATTGAGGCCTCGTCATGCAGTCTATATGATACTGTTGTATTCCAGTGGTGGTTTATTAATGTTTGTTAAGAGGAAGGTGGGGTAGTGGTCAGTAGTACTGTCTGTGATTATCCCTGATTTAAGGGGGGCTAGTATATTGGTCCATATATGGTCAATTATGGTTGCACTTGTCTCAGTAAGCCTGGTTGGTTTAGTTACAGTTGGTATGAGAAGTGTGTTGTTCATATTGTTGATGAAGGCAGTTACTGGCTGGTCATCTGTGAGGCCAAGGTTAATGTTGAAGTCTCCAGCTATGAGAAGGTGGTGCTTGTTCATTTGGTTGTTTGTTATTAGTGTCTTTAATTTATCGCTAAAATTTGGGATGTTTATATGAGCCATCTGTTAAATGGCACCGATTGTTATTGGAGTCTTTAAGATTTTTTACAGTAAAATTAGCAAAAATATATTCTCCATATTCATCACTATAGCAAGTGGTGCTATAACAAGATAGTTCATTGGAGTAATAGATTGCAATACCACCCCGAACTTGGTATGGTCTGCAGTTGTGGATTGCTGTGTATCCTGGTAGTGAGTAGATATCTATTGTGTCCTGCTTAAGCCAGGTTTCAGAAAGACTAATACAGGAGAAGGTTGTCTTTAGGGTATCAAGGAGTGCCAGGAGGTCATCATAGTGTTTTCTTAAGGGCCTGATATTGTAGTTAAGAACTGTTATACTTTTAGCAGTATTTAGGACAGTGTTGGCTTGTGATGCTGTGTAATAGAGGCAGTTACTTTCCAATAAATTTTGATTGGGAGTTAGATTATGTAGGTTTAGATCCGGGTCGACGTGATCGTTCATCATTTAGTAATTCTTTATATCATATATAGTGTGGTGAGTTCTAGTACTGATATCTGTAATAGGGGGATGTTTGGACAAGTATATGGCTAATGCATGTTGGTCAAATAGAGTGTAGAAACTAATAAACATAATGAATTTGGTGTTGACTATGTATTAAGCTAGAATGAACTAAAGTATTAACTAGATATAAACTAATGAGATAAAATTATAAAATAAAGTAGCACCAGACTATCACTTGTAATTGCACTAAGTTGTTTACAATAGATCGTAGAATAATATGTGGACAGTTCTAATTTAAAGTCTATGTGAGTTTTGCAGTGTTATGATTAAAGATGGTAAACAACAGATAATTATAGACTGTAAATGAGAATATTTGGCAAAAAAAGATAGTAGAATAAAATGTGCACAGTTTTAAATTAAAGATTAATTGGAGTTTAGCAGTGATATAGATGTAAGATGGTAAACAACATATATGCAAAGAGATGGGGTGTAACTTTCTGGGCTTAGGATGTTAGTGTTAGCTAGTTCAGTCGAAGGAGGCGCTGATAAATTGTATAATACTTTAAACTGGCAGAAGATAGAGGTGGGTAAAAAAAGAATTGCACTCTTAAGTAGAGAGTGAGCAAAAAATGTCATAATATGTAGGAAAATTCAGAAAGCAGGACAGCTCATGAAATAAACTGATGACTAAGATTTATTGCCTTTGCAATATACATAGATATTATTGAAATATCTGACATCTGGTTCACTTTTAAAAAAAATAGGAACGTACCTGCTGAATGTCACATGCAGGGGTGTAAATTATTCCACCTTGATAGTTAAGAGGAAAGAGAGTGGAGTTGCTATGTATGTTAGGGAAAATTTAAACCATTGCATCAAAAACGATATATAGATGGAAGGGGAGGACACGGAATCTGTCTGGCTGCAGTTTCTCGAAGGCCATAAAAAACTAATCTTATTGAACGAAATCGCTAAGGCATCTAGATATGACAATGTAATTATAATGGGATATTTTAACTTTGGCCAAGTTAACTAGAATAATTTGACGGGAATTCTAAAATCTCGGGATTTTGGATATAATCCAGAACCAGCCAAAAGGAAATTACGTGCTGAACTTGGTTCTGGTAAACAAGGATTATGTGATAAATAATCTGAAGATCATTGAAGATCTTGGAGAAAGTGATCACAATTACCTTACTTTTATATCTCATGGAATTACCTTTATAGCATTAGCAAAGGTCCAGATTTTTTTGCGCTAAGGGATTACTGGTAGAGTGAAGACTGAGGAACCCTGACTATGGAGAAATAAATGATAGTGACCTGAAGAGGGACAGGAGCACTAGTGAAATAAATGATGGGGAAACAGGTGTAGACAAGGACACACAAAAAACAGTGTTACAAACTAGATAGTAGATAGTAAACAGGGGGATGCCCAGGGAAATACTGAAGATAAATTACCAGAAACTGATGAAGGCTCCATTGTTAGCACTAGTGTCGAAGACAGAAACGAGGCAGGAACACACCCACCAATAGGGAATACAATGGGAAACACAATCGCAAAAGACCAGGGCAAACGGAAACCAGGCCTATGTGAATATTATGCACTTGGTATCTGCAGGCATGGAAAATCTGGGAAATCAGATGGGACATGCAATTATGATCACCCCAGAAAATGCCGTTCCCATATCAAAACAGGCAAATGCAACCTCCCGTCCTGTAAGTTTTTCCACCCTGAAATGTGCCACTCATCAATTCAGGAAAGACAGTGTTATAACTTATATTGCCAGGCACACCACTTAAAGGGTACGAGGCGACACAGAACATCCAGATCATGGCAAAATCTGGGTAGCCACAACCACTCCGGAGAGAGAGGGTTTTTAGTGCCAGGAAGGAAAAAAAGTTGGCAGGAAATGACAGAAATTGTACACCAACTGCAATCATTTCTGGAGTGGAATCACAGTCAGTGGCCTCCACTCCAATACAACAGATATTAGTGCCAAGAAAAAAAGAATCCCCCCCATACCACCAATACCACCAATCCAACGACATTCATTTTTGCAAATATACAGGGTCTAAAGCCAGCACCGAACAACAAGGTACCTTACATTCGTGGACTGCTTACAGAGCCAAATGCTATGTTTGCGGCTTTCACAGAGACCCACATAAGAGATCACTTGGACAATGAAATATGGATCCCGGGCTACAACCTATACAGATGTGACAGAGTGAACAGGCAAAAAGGGGAGTTGGCCTGTATATCACAGAGTCACTTATATGTTCAGAACTACTAAATGCCTCAAATGATGTAGTTGAAGTATTAGCAATAAAGATCGAGAATCAAAACCTGGTCATCGTGGTTGTATACAAGCCCCCGGATGCAACGTCCCAACAATTAGAGGAACAGCTTCTGAAAATTGACCACTGTCTGGAAAATCTTCCAGCTCCTGCCCCCAAACATCTTGCTCCTGGGGGATTTCAACCTAAGCCACCTAAAATGGAGGAACATTGCAAACAATGTGGTAGCAGAGATAACACCAGGAGGCAGCTCAGATGAAAACTCGCACACACATGAACTTTTAAATCTCTGCACCAAATTCACCTTAAACCAGCAAATAGTACAGCCCACAAGATTAGAGAATACGCTGGACCTCATCTTCACCAACAATGATGATCTGATACGAAATGTCATCATATCAGAAACAATATACTCAGATCACAACATAATAGAGGTCCAGACATGCATGCGGGGAGCCCCAGATCAACAAAATGTGATCAGCCGTGAGGGAGCCTTCTCCAAATTCAACTTCAATATCAAAAACATAAGGTGGGACTAAGTAAACCAAGTCCTAAATGATATAAACTGGGAAGATAGCCTAAGCATCACGGATCCTAACCTATGTCTAGAACAAATTAACTCTGTGGCACTTGAGGTTTGCTCAAGGCAAATTCCCTTAAGGAAAAGGAGGAGAAGATGCAAACTAGAAAGAGAGAGGCGCTCCCTATACAGGCGAAGGCAAAGAATAATGAAGCGGCTACAAGAGGCCAATATATCTGAAATACGAAGGGAAACACTAGTCAGAGAAATAGCAAACATCGAATTAAAACTAAAGGAATCTTACAGGAATCAAGAAACGCGGGAAGAACTAAAAGCTATAAATGAAATTGAAAGAAACCCAAAGTATTTATTTTCTTATGCAAAATCAAAGTCGAGAACAACAACCAGTATTGGGCCCCTACTTAAACGGGATCGGTCCTACACAGATGACAGCAAGGAAATTAGTGAGTTACTTAAGTCCCAGTATGACTCAGTTTTTAGCGAGCCGCTAACCAGACTGAAAATCGAAGACCTAAATGAATTTTTTATGAGAGTGCCACAGAACTTGACAGACGCATGCCTATCTGACATCACCCTGTCGCCAAATGACAATAAATAAGGCAATAAATGACATGCCCATGCACTCCGCTCCAGGCCCAGACTCATGGAACTCCGTGTTCATCAAGAACTGCTTTTAACATCCTATGGAGAGGAAGCATGGACACTGGGGTCGTCCCGCAGTTACTAAAAACAACAGACATAGCCCCACTCCACAAAGACGGCAGTAAAGCAATAGCAAAGAACTACAGACCAATAGCGCTAACGTCCCATATCATAAAATTTTTTGAAAGGGTTCTAAGAAGCAAGATCGCCACTCATCTTGATACCCATTAATTGCACAACCCAGGGCAGCATGGGTTTAGAGCAGGTCGCTCCTGTCTGTCCCAACTACTAGACCACTACGACAAGGTCCTGGATGCTCTATAAGACAAACAGAATGCAGATGTTATATACACAGACTTTGCAAAAGCCTTTGACAAGTGTGACTATGGTGTAATAGCACACAAAATGCGTGATAAAGGAATAACAGGAAAAGTTGGTAGATGGATTTATAATTTCCTAACATGTAGAACACAAAGAGTAGTAGTCAACAGAGTAAAGTCTGAGGCAGCTACTGTGAAAAGCTCTGTTCCACAAGGCACAGTACTCGTTCCCATCCTGTTCCTCATCCTCATATCGGACATAGACAGGGATATAAGCCACAGTGCCGTGTCTTCCTTTGCAGATGACACCCGAATCTGTATGACAGTGTCCACCGTTGAAGACACTGCAAGACTCCAAGCAGACATAAACCAAATCTTTAAATGGGCTGCAGAAAACAATATGAAGTTCAATGATGAGAAATTTCAATTACTCAGATACGGAAAACGTGAGGAAATTAAAATCTCATCGGAGTACAAAACTAATTCCAACCACACAATAGGGCGAAAAACTAATGTCAAAGACCTGGGAGTGATCATGTCAGAGGATCTCACCTTAGCAATCACATCACCGTAGCAATCACATCTGCTAGAAAAATGACAGGATGGATAATGAGAACCTTCAAAACCAGGGATGCCAAGCCCATGTTGACACTTTACAGATCGCTTGTTCTATCTAGGCTGGAATATTGCTGCACGCTAACTGCACCTTTCAAGGAGGGTGAAATTGCTGACTTTGAAAATGTGCAGAGAACCTTCACGGCACGCATAACTGCGATAAACCACCTCAATTACTGGGAACGCTTGAAGTTCCTAAACCTGTACTCTCTAGAACGCAGGCGGGAGAGATACATTATTATATACACGTGGAAAATTCTCGAGGGATTAGTACCAAACTTGCACACAAAAATCACTCCCTACGAAAGCAAAAGACTTGGCAGCCGATGTAAAATCCCCCCAATGAAAAGCAGGGGTGCCACTAGCACATTGAGGGACAACACAATAAGTGTCAGGGGCCCAAGATTGTTCAACTGCCTCCCAGCATACATCAGGGGGATTACCAACAAACCCCTGGCTGTCTTCAAGCAGGCACTGGACAGGCACCCAAAGTCAGGCTCTGGTCCAACATGAGGCCTGGTCACAGGCCGGGCTGCAGGGGCGTTGACCCCTGGAATTCTCTCCAGGTAAACTCCAGGTGTGTATGTGTGTGTGTGTGTAAGGAAACACTTCGAAATGTTTCTGCCCGTGTGTGTGTACTCACCTAGTTGTGGTTGCAGGGGTCGAGTCATAGCTCCTGATTGAGAGAGAATCAAAGACCAAACAAAAGGGTTTCTATAAGGTATACAGGAATATTATTATTTGTAGTTTTCAGCTGTAGTATTGCCACCACTCTGGAATGACAGTGATGGTGAAAGTGTTTCTTCATTTTTAGGTTACCTTACCTCGGTGGGGATCGCCAGTGTGATAAAATATATATAGGAATATGATTAGGGTAAAGATAGACCCACTTAAATGTAACTTATCTCAACTTGCTGATAGTGACTAAGAAATGTGTATAATTTTCAACACTTATTTCCTCTGTTTTTACGCAAGGGGATACAACTGAAATCCAATAAATAAAAATAATCTAAGAGGTCAGGACGAGAAAAAATTATACAGTTTTAAAGTCACTAGCGACATTGTTCTCAGTCAACAAGATAAATTAAAACCAAAGAAATTCCCGGGCAGTGATGAACTGTTCGCAAATATTCTAAAGAAATGTACTGAGTAACTTAGCAAACCATTATCACTACGAACAAGTACTGTACATGACAAATGGAAAATGTGATAGCCAGTATCAAAGTACAAAAAAAGTCCCTTATTTCAAATTATGTACCATTCAGACTAACCTCAGTTGTGGGAAAACCGATGGAATAAATCATTTTGGATGCAGTTCGAAGCCGCTCTGAAAGATATAATTTGATCAGTGAAGCTGTGCATGGTTCTTCAGAGGAAGAGAGGCGTTCTTGCTTTACGAATTTACTAACGCTTTTCACTAATGTATTCGAAGTAGTAGACCAAGATAAAAAATACGATAATATGTAAATAGATAATCAGTAAGGCCTTTCATAAAGATATACAGAGGAAACTGATGAAGAAAGTAGCAGCACATGGTATAGAATGAAGAATTATTTCTTGGGTCGAGGCATGGCTCACAGATAGTTAACTGAAAATATGCATAAATGTGGAGAAATTGGAAAGAAAATATAAGAATTGTACCACAGAGGTCAGTGCAAGGACTCTTCTCACAATATACATAGACAACATAAATGAGAAAATAAATAGCAACATAAACTTTACCAGTGATACTAAACTAGATCATAGATCATTTCTAATAAGGACACGAGAAAGTTACAGAATGACCTGCTTAGGTTGATGTTGTGGTCAGAAATGTCGTTGAAGCAGGTCATTGCAGGCAGTAACTATGACAATATAAACAATGTAGATCTCAGTCAAGTTGAAGGTCAACAGTCCACAATTGTTCGCAATAATTCTAACAAAATTCTTGACTTCATATCAATAAGTATAAATAAAAAAAAGTCCTATGGCTATATCTCAACTTTAAATATGTTAAGAAAAAGGACACAAATGCAACTAATGAGACATTTTATTGCGGCAACGTTTCGCTCTCCAGGAGCTTGTTGAAAATATATAACTAAGACAGGACTCGTAGCGACGCATTCAACATGGACGATTTAGATTTAGAAAGAACATACTGAAGTAAAGTCTTGGCAATAGAGTTGTAGATGAGTGGAACAAACTTCCAGGGAGTGTCAGTGAGGTGAGAACATCAGGTAACTTCAAAAACAAAGTTGGACAGGTACATTAGTCTGAGATAGATCTGTCTAGCATGGGCCAGTAAGCCTCCTGCAGTGTTCATCCTTTCTTATGATTTTGTGTACCAGTGGTTAAGAAACCACTGGCTTATCAGTGTTATGTAGCTGCTTGCTTATCTCAGTCTTATACACCTGCTGGCTTATCAGTGTTATATACCTGCTGGCTTATCAGTGTTATACACCTGCTGACTTATCAGTGTTATACACCTGTTGGCTTATCAGTGTTATACACCTGCTGGTTTATCTGTGTTACACACCTGCTGGCTTATCAGTATTATACTCCTGCTGGTTTATCAATCTTATACACCTGCTGGCTTATCAGTGTTACACACCTGCTGGCTTATCAGTGTTACACACCTGCTGGTTTATCAGTGTTACACACCTGCTGGCTTATCAGTGTTATACCCTGCTGGCTTATCAGTGTTACACACCTACTGGCTTATCAGTGTTACACACCTGCTGGATTATCAGTTTTACACATCTGCTGGATTATCAGTGTTACAAACCTGCTGGCTTATCAGTGTTTCACACCTTCTAGCTTATCAGTGTTACACCTGCTGGCTTATCAGTGTTACACACCTACAGGCTTATCAGTGTTACACACCTACAGGCTTATCAGTGTTACACACCTGCTGGCTTATCAGTGTTACACACCTGCTGGCTTATCAGTGTTACACACCTGCTGGCTTATCAGTGTTACACACCTGCTGGCTTATCAGTGTTACACACCTGCTGGCTTGTTAAGTTCCCAGGCTTTACACATGAATTCCGTTTTGATTTTTTATTCATAATGAATTATAATTCACACCAAAAAATAGAAGATTTACTGTAATGCAATATTGTAATAATTATATAAATAATATTATAATAATTGTATAAATAATATTGTAATAATTGTATAAATAATATTGTAACAATTATATAAATAATATTGCAATAATTATGTAAATAATATTGTAATAATTGTATAATCTAACCAGCCGGGCTGTGGTTCGTACGTCGGGTTGCGTGCGGCCAACAGTAACAGCTTGGTTGATCAGGCCCTGATCTACCATGAGGCCTGGTCACATACCGGGGCGCGGGGGCGTTGACCCCCGAAACCATCTCCAGGTATACTCTAGGTATACTTCTGGAATACTCCATGTATACTCCAGGTATAGAGTAACATAAATTGTACGTGTCTTTGTTGACACACTTGTATACAAAAACGCATCTGTTTTATATGGATGGATCGTTTATTTTACTTATGTTCGTGTTTTTTTCACTTTCCTTCGCACTCTTGTATATTTATTATACGCTTACCAGAATTAAAATCTGTGCAACTAGAAAAAAAAATACATTTAAAAGAAAGACTGCGTTACTAATTTCACGAAATGTTGATATGAAAGAAGGTACAAAGGAAGAGAGCAAAGCCAGCGCCATGGAACACGCTGGGACACAATGTTGATGACCAGGGTGAGATGGTGCCTCTTATAACGACTAGTGCTGCAGGCGGGGCCACACTGCTGCTCTGAACGAGGTCCTCAACACTGCTGCTACAACTTTCTTCTTCAAAACTACAAAGATTTCAGTGAGTATATATTGTTAAATGGTAATGGAGATTATCTTCTTAGCGACCCGGTCTCAGACTAGGCCTCCTAAATTTAAAACGAAATATTTTCAAGAAATTTAACTATAATGAAACAAGAAAGTTATTAAATGCATATTGAAGTTAAGTAGACCTTTATAAGACATACCTTACATCTTCACGAGAGAGCAAACACCTCGAAGGAGACAGAAGAATGAAAAAAAAATATACAGCCAATACACTTGTTTTATTTCCTTTAAGAGCTAGTGAAGACTTAATCAACACAACTTGAACTATCTTCCATTTCTTGAGATCGAACCTGAGTGACTGTGTTCTCTTGGCTCCGTATGATCCCTACGGGCTGAGCCCTTCCCCATTAATATAAATGGATCATTTAATGAAACGATATTTATCTTAAACAAAGTGGGTTTCCCCTCAATATTTACAATTTTCTTATACTTTATAAACAATTGTATATATATATATATATATATATATATATATATATATATATATATATATATATATTATATATATATATATATATATATATATATATATATATATATATATATATATATATATACATGTATATCTATGTATATGTATATATATATATATATATATATATATATATATATATATATATATATATATATATATATATGTATATCTATGTATATATATATATATATATATATATATATATATATATATATATATATATATATATATATATATATATATATATATATATATAACTGGTAAAATGTATGGCAAAGTTATTATTGAAAGAATTAAGAGTAAGACGGAGAGTAGGATAGAAGATGAACAAGGAGGCTTTAGGAAGGGTAGGGGGTGTGTAGACCAAGTATTTACAGTGAAACATATAGGTGAACAGTATATACAGATAAGGGTAAAGAGGTTTTTGTGGCATTTATGGATTTGGAAAAGATGTATGACAGGGTGGAAAGGGGGGCAATGTGGCAGATGTTGCAAATGATAGAGTATGGAGGAGGTGAATGTGTACAGATATTTGGGAGTGGACGTGTCAGCAGATGGGTCTATGAAGGATGAGGTGAATCATAGAATTGACGAGGGGAAAAAGGTGAGTTGTGCACTGAGGAGCTTGTGGAGACAAAGAACATTATCCATGAAAGTAAAGAGGGGAATGTATGAGAGTATAGTTATACCAACACTCTTATATGGGTGTGAGACATGGGTTGTGAATGTTGCAACAAGGAGAAGGCTGGAGGCAGAGGAGATGTCATGTCTGAGGTCAATGTGTGGTGTGAATATAATGCAGAGACTCCGTAGTTTGGAGATTAGGAGGAGGTGCGGGATTACAAAAAACTATTATCCAGAGGGCAGAGGAGGGGTTATTGAGATGGTTTGGACATGTAGAAAGGGTGGAACGAAATAGAATGACTTCGAGAGCATATAAATGTGTAGTGGAGGGAAGGCGGGGTAAGGGTCGGCCTAGGAAAGGTTGGAGGGTGGGGTAAGAAAAGGTTTTGTGTGTGAGGGGCTTGGACTTCCAGCAAGCGTGCGTGAGCGTGTTAGATAAGAGCGAATGGACACAAATGGTTTTTAGGACTTGAAGTGCTGTTGGAGTGTGAGCAAAGTAACATTTATGAAGGGATTCAGGGAAACCGGCAGGCCGGACTTGAGTCCTGGATATGGGAAGTACAGTGTCTGCACTCTGAAGGAGGGGTGTTAATGTTGCAGTTTTATAACTGTAGTGTAGGCACGCCTCTGGCAAGACAGTGATGGAGTGAATGATGATGAAAGTTTTTCTTTTTCGGACCACCCTGCCTTGGTGGGAAACGGCCGATGTGTTAATAAATAATTAATAATATATATATATATATATATATATATATATATATATATATATATATATATATATATATATATATATATATATATATATATATATATATATATATATATATATATATATATATATGCATAATTCACGAACAGGAGAAATTGTTTACAAACATTTTTCTACGTCTACAACAGGACTCGAACCTGCAGACTCTGCATCAGAGTACACAGTACTTTATCGCAAAGCCAGACTCCAGATAAGTATGGGCGCCTAGCCGAAGCTAGACGATGTTTCCCCATACGGAGTTTGCAGGTTCGAGTCCCGATGTGGACGTAGAGACAATGTTTGTAAATAATTTTGCCTGTTTGCGAATTGTTAAACATATAAAATATCTTTCGTTGTTCTCTGCTTATGGTTTGAGTGGCTGAGGAAAGATGGCAGGAAGGGGCTGTGAGATGGCAGGGAGGGGCGGTGAGATGGCAGGAAGGGGCGGTGAGATGGCAGGGAGGGAGAGGATAGCAGGGAGGGGGAAGATGGCAAGGAGAGGGAAGATGGAAGGGAAGTGGAGGATGGCAGGGAAGGGGAAGATAGTAAGGAGGGGGGAGAAAGAAAGCAGGGAGGGAAAGAAAGAGAGCAGGGAGGAGGAAGATAGAAAGCAGGGATGGATAAAGAGAGCAGGGAGGGGAGAAAGAGAGCAGGGAGGGGGAAAAAGAGAGCAGGGAGGGAGAAAGAGAGCAGGAGAGAAAGAGAGCATGGAGGGGGAAAAAGAGAGCATGGAGGGAGAGAAAGAGAGCATTGAGGGGAAGAAAGAGAGCAGGGAGGGGGAGAAAGAGAGCATTGATGGGGAAGAAAGAGAGCAGGGAGGGGGAGAAAGAGAGCATGGAAGGGAAGAAAAGAGAGGGCAGGGAGGAGAAAGAGAGCAGGGAGGGGAAGAAAGAGAGCAGGGAGGGGGAGAAAGAGAGCAGGAGGGGGAGAAAGAGAGCAGGGAGGGAAGAAAGAGAGCAGGAAGGAAAGAAAGAGAGCAGGGAGGGGGAGAAAGAGAGCATGGAAGGGAAGAAAGAGAGCAGGGAGGGGAGAAAGAGAGCAGGGAAGGGTAGAAAGAGAACAGGGAGGGGAGAAAGAGAGCAGGGAAGGGAAGAAAGAGAGCAGGGAGGGGGAGAAAGAGAGCATGGAAGGGAAGAAAGAGAGCAGGAGGGGGAGAAAGAGAGCAGGGAAGGGTAGAAAGAGAACAGGGAGGGGAAGAAAGAGAGCAGGGAAGGGAAGAAAGAGAGCAGGGAGGGGGAGAAAGAGAGCATGGAAGGGAAGAAAGAGAGCAGGGAGGGGGAGAAAGAGAGCAGGGAAGGGTAGAAAGAGAACAGGGAGGGGGAGAAAGAGAACAGGGAGGGGGAGAAAGAGAACAGGGAGGGGGAGAAACAAAGATGAATTGTCATAATATATCTTACAGAATATATAGGAAAGAGAGAAAGGATGAAGAGAATTGTGAATAACATAATATATCTAACAAAATATATATATTACTGCAAAGTTTTAAACTTATATGTATATAATGTCTCTAGCCTTATGATAATCTTATTTTTTATTATATAAAAATCAAAACATCACCTCAATGGGGAGTTACTAAACGAGCTTTTAAGTATATATAATTACACACATACATATTTATACACCTATAATGCACACAGTATGCCTCCACATATGTAGTGGTATATGTGAATATATATTTCTAGTCCACATGGGGTTCGAACCCCACCCGTGGTATGGTTTATTTCTAGTCTGTGTTTGGGCATGATAATATGTTCAACATCTTATATTAACTAATGTCAACAACACTGCTATGTTAAACACTGCACCGGAAGCCACACTCTGCCCTGAATTGGTTCCTAAATCTGTAAATATAACTGGACTCTGTTCAATAGCAGAGCCAGAAACATCCCAAGCTGTCATAACAGTTTCCATAACCTGAGTCCGTAGTCTTCATCTCTGGACTTAAAATAATCTTGCCCCCTTTTGACTTAGATATTGAAAAAAAAAATAAGAGAAGAGACTGCTATGCCACACGAAAGACAAACTCCACAGTTGACACAAACTATTCAGTTCACAACTTTACACACAAATAACAGAGTATAACTTAGCTGAGGATTCAGCATAGGTAATGACTACCACTAAAACACCTTAACAAGTATACAAGTATCACAATAATGACCATGTCCAGACGAAACCTTGGCTGGTGACTTAGTCCACAGGTCAATACTGAAGAGACCAAGTCCAAACCCCATTTTCTCTCAAGAAATAATATCAACAAGTCTACAATAATTAATATGAAACTCATATTGTCACATAGTTACCTGCATATTCTCAATGAAACATTTACAAGTCCACATCAAGGTACCCGTATACTTACGAAGTTACCCGTGAAGAATTCCAAAATTCTTTACCAGAATTCTGACTTTATAAGTAACTTACGTCCACAGGGTCATTAGAGGTTATGGATTCATACAAGAAAGCAAGGCCAACAACCACCTCACACACTGTGGCAGTACATAATAACCCACTACTGTACCGAGGCTTGCCAACAACAAGCCCTTTCAGAATCTATGTTTCGGAGGGCATTAACTCACCGGCTTAATTTGGCACACATATATCTGCTACACACAAATATAGCTAAGTCCCATACGAGTATCCCAGAAAGGAAACATGAGCAACTAATTCTTGACACATTAAAGCAGGGGTGCCACTAGCACGTTGAGAAACAACACAATAAGTGTCAGGGGCCCAAGACTGTTCAACTGCCTCCCAGCATACATCAGGGGGATTACCAACAAACCCCTGACTGTCTTCAAGCAGGCACTGGACAGGCACCTAAAGTCGGTGCCTGACCAGCCAGGCTGTGGTTCGTACGTTGGACTGCGTGCGGCCAGCAGTAACAGACTGGATGATCAGGCTCTGATCCAACATGAGGCCTGGTCACAGACCGGGCAGCAGGGGCGTTGACCCCTGGAACAGAGCCAGGTATACTCAAGGTATAGAAAAAAAAACGACAGTCTTTATTTTGTAAGCTACGTACTTCTGCACGAGTGTGAGGGGGAGGGGGGGTTGTGAGTGTCCGATCGTTAGTTATCAGTTGTCGTAGGCACATGTGTGTGTGTGTGGGTGTGTGTGTGTGTGTGTGGGTGTGTGTGTGTTTGTGAATTATTTACCACACACACTTGTGTGCGCGTGTGACGATTATTTATCAGTTGTCAAATACATGTGTGTGTGTGGGGGAGGGGAGTGCTGTGAACCAAGTGTCTCAGCCTACTGGTGTTCCCATGCAAGTGCCCCACCACACACACCACTCAAACGACGAACCATCGTGTGGATACACAATGACCAGAAACAATTTAGTTACACAAGAACAGAAAAACTTCAGCAATGTCTAGGACACAATAAATATATAATATTAATATTTCTACGGGAACCTTGTATTGTTACTGATACATTTATACAAAAAAAATTATGGTACTAATAATAGTTAACCTACGTATAATAATGAAGATGCTAATAAAATAAACACAAACACACACACACGCGCGCGCAAAAAAAAAAAAAAAAAAAAAAAAAATAGGGTAAGAGGTATGATTAAGCTCATGGAGTAGGAAGAGTGACCTACTAGCGATCAATGAAGAGGCGGGACCAGGAGCTGAGACTCGACCCCTACAACCACAACTAGGTGAGTACACACACACACACCGGGGAAGGGCAAAGAAGATCCCAGACGGAGTACGGTCTAGGGAGCCAGCGACTACAAACCTCACTCAAGGAAAAGGATCTTGGGGTGAGTATAACACCAGGCACATCTCCTGAGGCGCACATCAACCAAGTAACTGCTGATGAATATGGGCGCCTAGCAAACCTAAAAACAACATTCCGACATCTTAATAAGGAATCGTTCAGGACCCTATACACTGTGTACGTTAAGCCTATATTGGACTATGCAGCACCAGTTTGGAACCCACACTTAGCCAAGCACATAAGGAAATTAGAGAAAGTGCAAAGGTTTGCAACAAGACTAGACCCGGAGCTGATGGGTATGTCCTACGAGGAGAGGTTCAGGATCGACCTGACGACACTGGAGGACAGGAGAGATAGGGGAAATATGATAACGACATATAAAATATTGAGAGGAATTGACAAGTTGGACAGAGACAGGATGTTCCAGAGATGGGACACAGCAACAAGGGGACACAGTTGGAAGTTGAAGACTCAGATGAATCACAGGGATGTTAGGAAGTATTTCTTCAGTCACAGAGTTGTCAGGAAGTGGAATAGTCCGGGAAGTGATGTAGTGGAGGCAGGATCCATACATAGCTTTAAGAAGAGGTATGATAAAGCTCATGGAGCGGGAAGAGGGACCTAGTAGCGGCCAGCGAAGAGGCGGGGCCAGGAGCTGTGAATCGACCCCTGCAACCACAATTAGGTGAGTACACACACACACACATTCCCACACAATCACATATAAATATGTGCAATAATTTATCAGTAAACAGGTGTTATCACAGTACCATCTGTTTAACCGTATACTTGTTAAGAATAATATAATATTGATTTAATTGACAAACTAAGCACTATGATTGACTTAAATAATTACAGTATGGTTAGTCTGGATGTCACATCGTTATTCACAATAGTCCCAGTTGACGACTTATTAAGTTTCCTATTTCAACATCTTTGTAATTAAGATTTACCATTACTATTACCTAGTCATTGAGCTTATTGAACTTTGCATTGATGATACAAAGTTTGTGTTTAGTGGTGAAGTTTTTGCACTCAAAAGTTTGGTATGACAATGGGAAATCCTTTTTTTACCAGTTCTTTGTAATTTGTACAAGGAACATTTTGAACCAAGACTTCTTAACAGAATTCTTCCCATTATAACAAAATGGTAGAGGTATGTGTACCATGTTCTATGCTTAATGCCTAAGAATATAGATATAAACCACTTCCATCTTGAATTAGAAAGTCTCGCACCTTTCATAAAGGTTGCTGTTTTAATTATTAAGGGGAACCAAATATTTATATTCCAAACATACGGAAACCCAACAAATAACTACTATTATGTACACTATTATTCTTAAGATAAGATAAGATAAGACTTCTTCGGATTTTTAACCCCGGAGGGTTACCACCCAGGATAACCCAAGAAAGTCAGTGCGTCATCGAGGACTGTCTGTCTTATTTCCAATGGGCTCCTTAATCTTGTCCCCCAGGATGCGACCCACACCAGTCGACTAACAATCCAGGTACCTATTTGCTGCTAGGTGAACATGACGACAGGTGTAAGGAAACACATCGAAATGTTTCCACCCGCCGGGAATCGAACCCGGGCCCTCCGTGTGTGAAGCGAGAGCTCTAGCCACCATTTTGTGCTTTTGAGATCTCAGTGCATTTGCTGCCCAGAGTTCGTTGATGAGGAAATTTGGAAGATTTATGAAATAACGAATGATCTAAAATACCCCAAATAATTAATTGACAAATCTTTTAAAATTACCAGAAGCTCATTTTATAATTAAAAATGGACTGGGACATTTATTCAACCAATATGTTGGTTGAATAAATTCTCCCTTACCATGAAAACCTTCTTGATATACCTTCTCTACTTTAAAAAATTAAAATTTAAAAATCTTGATACAGTAAAAAATCATTTGATTAAAAATTCCCGCTAAATTGCGGATGGCTGTCTACAAGATTCCTTGTAAAACAATATAATAAAGTTTATTACGGTCAAATTGGAAAAAGCCTTAAACTAAGATGACAACAACATAAATATAACAGAACTGGACAAGGGTCTAATGCTCTGTTTATTCATGTCAGAGATTTTTCAACAGACCGAGAAAGTTTTATCAAACAGGTCTATGGTTGAACGATATAATCGAATCGAGTTTCACAAATCATCATTTATTTCAGTATTAATATAGTTTCTGGGCTATATAAATTAGATTCATTTACGATTAATATAATTTTTGAGGAGTTTAAAATATATCTGATATGTCACTTAAAAAATTTGACTTGATATGTGACCTCACTACACTCCCACGCTCTGCATGTTGAGTCGTGTGTAAGGTCATATGTGAGGTTATGTCTCAGCCTTATAAGTCTTTTGTTGACTTATAACTTTTACTCTTCTTTAATAATGTGAGAAATCACGAAAGCGCTTGGTTACTGTCTCGTGAAAAGCAGGTCAAAATTCACTACGCTTTAACCCCTGGACCCTATAATCCTACAAACATCATGAACCCTACGAACCAGGCTTCATGATGCCAGGACAAACGTGGCCGTGGTAAGCTCAGAGCTAATTTTCCTTCTACTCCCATTTGAATACCAGCCTTCACGAGTTGATCTACAGCTGTTTCTCATGAGAGTGATAATCTACAACTGTTTCTCATGGCGACAGTAAGACAAGAGAGAAAGAGGGATGGGTAAATTGCATTTTCTTGGACTGTAAGAAGGCTTTTGACACAGTTCCACACAAGAAATTAGTGCAAAAGCTGGAGGGCCAGGCAGGTATAACAAGGAAGGAACTGCACTGGATCAGAGAATACCTGATGGGAAGGCAGCAGCAAGTCATGGTACGTGATGAGGTATCAGAGTGGGCACCTGTGACGAGTGGGGTTCCACAGGGGTGAGTCCTAGGACAGGTGCTGTTTCTGGAATATGTGAATGACATGACGGACGGAATAGACTTAGAAGTATCCCTGTTTGCAGACGATGTGAAGTTAATGAGGAGAATTCAGTTGAATAAGGATAAAGCAGGACTACAAAGAGATCTGGACAGGCTGCAGGCTTGGTCCAGCACCTGGCTCCTAGAGTTTAACCCCAGCAAATGCAAAGTCATGAAGATCGGGGAAGGGCAAAGAAGACCCCCGGACAGAGTACAGTTTAGGGGGCCAAAGACTGCAAACCTCAACCAAGGAAAAGGATCTGGGGCTGAGTATAATACCGAGCACATCAACCAAATAACTGCTGCAGCAGTTGGGCGACTAGCGAACTTAAGAATAGCATTCCGATACCTCAGTAAGGAATTATTCAGGACTCTGTACACCGTGTACGTCAGGACCATACTGGAGTATGCAGCACCAGTTTGGAACCCACACCTGGTCAAGCACGTCAAGAAATTAGAGAAAGTGCAAAGGTTTGCAATGCGACTAGTTCCGGAGCTAAGGGGCATCTCCTACGAGGATAGGTTAAGAGAACTCGATCTGACGACACTGGAGGACAGGAGGATGACATGATAACTACATATAAAATACTGAGAGGAATTGACACAGTGGACAGAGACAGGATGTTCCAGAGATGGGACACAGCAACAAGGGGCCACAATCGGAAGCTGAAGACTCAGATGAGTCACAGGGATGTTAGGAAGTATTTATTCAGTAATAGAGTTGTCGGGAAGTGGAATAGTCTGGAGAATGATGTAGTGGAGGCAGGAACGATACATAGCTTTAGGAAGAGATACGACAAAACTCATGGAGCAGGGAGAGAGGGGACCTAGTAGCGACCAGTAAAGAGGCGGGGCCAGGAGCTGTTAGTCGACGCCTGTAACCTCAATTAGGTGAGTAAAATTAGGTGAGTGTTGATCTACAACACATGTTCGTTCCTCATGAGTGTTGATCTACAACACATGTCCCTCATGAGTGTTGATCTACAACACATGTTCCCCATGAGTGTTGATCTACAACACATGTCCCCCATGAGAGTTGGTCTACAACACATGTTCCTCATGAGAGTGTTGATCTACAACACATGTTCTTCATGAGAGTTGATCTACAACACATGTCCCCCATGAGTGTTGATCTACAACACATGTCCCCCATGAGTGTTGATCTACAACACATGTCCCCAATGAGTGTTGATCTACAACACATGTCCCCCATGAGTGTTGATCTACAACACATGTCCCCCATGAGTGTTGATCTACAACACATGTCCCCCATGAGTGTTGATCTACAACACATGTCGCCCATGAGTGTTGATCTACAACACATGTTCCTCATGAGTGTTGATCTACAACACATGTTCCTCATGAGTGTTGATCTACAAAACATGTTCCCCATGAGAGTTGATCTACAACACATGTTCCTCATGAGAGTTGATCTACAACACATGTTCCCCATGAGTGTTGATCTACAACACATGTTCCTCATGAGTGTTGATCTACAACACATGTTCCTCATGAGTGTTGATCTACAACACATGTTCCTCATGAGAGTGTTGATCTACAACACATGTTCCTCATGAGAGTTGATCTACAACACATGTTCCTCATGAGAGTGTTGATCTACAACATATGTTCCTCATGAGAGTTGATCTACAACACATGTTCCTCATGAGAGTGTTGATCTACAACACATGTTCCTCATGAGAGTGTTGATCTACAACACATGTTCCTCATGAGAGTTGATCTACAACACATGTTCCTCATGAGAGTGTTGATCTACAACACATGTTCCTCATGAGAGTGTTGATCTACAACACATGTTCCTCATGAGAGTTGATCTACAACTCAGGTTCCTCATGAGAGTTGATCTACAACACATGTTCCCCATGAGTCTTGATCTACAACACATGTTCCTCATGAGTGTTGATCTACAACACATGTTCCCCATGAGAGTTGATCTACAACACATGTTCCTCATGAGAGTGTTGATCTACAACACATGTTCCTCATGAGAGTTGATCTACAACACATGTTCCTCATGAGAGTGTTGATCTACAACACATGTTCCTCATGAGAGTTGATCTACAACACATGTTCCTCATGAGAGTGTTGATCTACAACACATGTTCCTCATGAGTGTTGATCTACAACACATGTTCCTCATGAGAGTTGATCTACAACACATGTTCCTCATGAGAGTTGATCTACAACACATGTTTCCCATGACAGTTGATCTACAACACATGTTCCTCATGAGAGTTGATCTACAACACATGTTCCTCATGAAAGTTGATCTACAACACATGTTCCCCATGAGTGTTGATCTACAACACATGTTCCTCATGAGAGTTGATCTACAACACATGTTCCTCATGAGAGTTGATCTACAACACATGTTCCTCATGAGTGTTGATCTACAACTCAGGTTCCTCATGAGAGTTGATCTACAACTCAGGTTCCTCATGAGAGTTGATCTACAACTCAAGTTCCTCATGAGAGTTGATCTACAACACATGTTCCTCATGAGAGTTGATCTACAACTCAGGTTCCTCATGAGAGTTGATCTACAACACATGTTCCTCATGAGTGTTGATCTACAACTCAGGTTCCTCATGAGAGTTGATCTACAACACATGTTCCTCATGAGAGTTGATCTACAACACATGTTCCTCATGAGAGTTGATCTACAACACATGTTCCTCATGAGAGTTGATCTACAACACATGTTCCTCATGAGTGTTGATCTACAACACATGTTCCTCATGAGAGTGTTGATCTACAACACATGTTCCTCATGAGAGTTGATCTACAACTCAGGTTCCTTATGAAAGTTGATCTACAACACATGTTCCCCATGAGAGTTGATCTACAACACATGTTCCTCATGAGAGTTGATCTACAACACATGTTCCTCATGAGAGTAGATCTACAACACATGTTCCTCATGAGAGTGTTGATCTACAACACATGTTCCTCAAGAGAGTGGATCTACAACACATGTTCCTCATGAGAGTTGATCTACAACTCAGGTTCCTCATGAGAGTTGATCTACAACACATGTTCCTCATGAGAGTTGATCTACAACACATGTTCCCCATGAGTGTTGATCTACAACACATGTTCCTCAAGAGAGTGGATCTACAACACATGTTCCTCATGAGAGTTGATCTACAACACATGTTCCTCATGAGTGTTGATCTACAACACATGTTCCTCATGAGAGTTGATCTACAACACATGTTCCTCATGAGAGTGTTGATCTACAACACATGTTCTTCATGAGAGTTTATCTACAACACATGTTCCTCATGAGAGTGTTGATCTACAACACATGTTCCTCATGAGAGTTGATCTACAACACATATTCCTCATGAGAGTTGATCTACAACTCAGGTTCCATATAAGTGTTGATCTACAACACATGTGCCTCATGAGTGTTGATCTACAACACATGTTTCTCATGAGAGTTGATCTACAACATATGTTCCTCATGAGAGTTGATCTACAACTCAGGTTCCTCATGAGAGTTGATCTACAACACATGTTCCTCATGAGAGTTGATCTACAACTCAGGTTCCCCATGAGTGTTGATCTACAACACATGTTCCCCATGAGTGTTGATCTACAACACATGTTTCCCATGAGTGTTGATCTACAACTCAGGTTCCTCATGAGAGTTGATCTACAACACATGTTCCTCATGAAAGTTGATCTACAACACATGTTTGCCATGAGAGTTGATCTACAACACATGTTCCTCATGAGAGTTGATCTACAACACATGTTCCTCATGAGAGTTGATCTACAACACATGTTCCTCATGAGAGTGTTGATCTACAACACATGTTCCTCATGAGAGTGTTGATCTACAACACATGTTCCTCATGAGAGTTGATCTACAACTCAGGTTCCTCATGAGAGTTGATCTACAACACATGTTCCTCATGAGAGTTGATCTACCTTCCTGCAGCTTTCGAGGGTTTTAATCTACAAGAAGTAGGTATTTTTTTCAATGTGTTAAGCTAAAGCTGCTGGACCTCTGGAACTCATGGGTCTCTTGAGAGACTTGAGTTGCAGCTCCTCTGTGTGTTGAGAATCTCGAGGCACAGCTGCTATGCCTTGTGGGCAGTGAGATACAAGTGTCGAAACATCTATGGTACATAGGACCTTCAAGTTGAAGAATTACACACGTGAAACAACTGGGTATCTTTATTACGTAGATGTTTCGCCAACCAGTGACTTTAACAGTACCTTAGTTATGATGGCTGGAGTCATGGTATACCAGGGATCCCTCTCTTAAATATTGTAGCCACTGAAACACATCTGGGGTTCACTGTTTACCTCTGGCAGGGATATGAGGGAATTTTCAGGCGACTCTCTAAACAATTATGATCCTTATTTTTAAGATGTGTTGGAAATGAGATCGTATAATATATTACAAAGGAAAAGAAGAAGAAAAAAATCTGTATGATAATAAAGTATTTAGATAATATGTGTTTTTAGATAAAGTGATAAAGAAATAATAAGAGAAAATGAGAATTTCTTAGCACTAATAAGGAGAACACTGGAGAATCTACAGTTGCAAATTAAGAACAAAGAACAGTAGAACATAGTTCTCTACGAACAGTGGTAGACTGCTGGCCTGCTACAACCACTGATTTATAAATACGCATAACTATATATTAAAGCAGGGACACCGTAGGCCTAGATCTGCTCCTTTATTTACAACTACGTAATCACAAATATTCAGTGTTATTGTGAAAATTTGGGTTATATAAATCACTTTATAATTCCTTTGGGAAAATACTTATAATTATTTTCATTATTATGATTATTAATATTTAACCCTTATTTCATTTTTATTTTTCAGATAATAATAAAATATCCTCTTCCAGGACTTGTTCTTTATTGAAGGACACATGTAGCCTAATTTAGGCATAAATGTACAGGTGGCATGCAGCTTTAATGACCCTCGTGTAGTCGATAAGCTTTAAACCCAATAAACCAGCTTGGTTTATAATAGCTTTTGCTTCAGGGAAGATGTCAGGCAAGACAGAGATGGTGGTGCTGGTGACTGGAGGCTCCGGAGGGGTCGGTCATGCCATACAAACTATTGTGGAACAAAATAAATGTAGTAATGAGAAGTGGATTTTCCTCAGCTCCAAAGATGCTGATCTATCGTAAGTCATATTATTATCTTCAATATTATTTATTTACAATATAAGAGTGTATGAAATATTTTGAATTTGTTCTATTTATCCCACGAATAAATATATAATCCTAGTGAATCATTAAAAAGTTTTTGAAAGTAATATTTTTATGCATTGACAGGGGGTGGTAGGGAAGGAAAATACTCAATACCTTTGGGGAGAAACCTCTAGATTTTTCCCTAAGTTTATTGTCTTCTCTGAGGTTGTGGGTCCCAGGTACAACTAGAGACCTACCTCCCTATATCCTGTAATATAGAATATATACATATACAGTGGTACCTCGGGATTCGAACTGCTCCCAACTCGAGTAATTATGTAAGGGTATTTATGTAAGTGCTTTCGTAAGTTAATTTTGGGGGTCTGAAACAGATTAATCTAATTTACATTATTCCTTATGGGAACAAATTCCTTCGGTACTCGTTACTTGTAGAAAAGACTAACCATCGTTTTTGTTGTCGGTTCTAGAAGTACCCAGGGTTCTGTTTTTTGGTTCTTTTCCTACTGTTTAAAATAAAATATATACGGTATTGTAGTTTTGTGAGAGATGTGTATCTCTGTCTATATGTTGAGTTTAATTAATCACTTTGTGTAGGTACTCACCTTCCTATATGTGTGTGGTTGCAGGGGTCGATTCATAGCTCCTGGCCCCGCCTCTTCACTGATCGCTACTGGGTACTCTCTCTCCCTGGTCCATGAGCTTTATCATACCTCGTCTTAAAACTATGTATGGTTACTGCCTCCACTACGTCACTCGCCAGACTATTCCACTTCCTGACAACTCTATGACTAAAGAAATACTTCCTAACATACCTTTGACACATAGGAGTCTTCAACTTCCAATTGTTACCCTTTGTTTCTGTGTCCCCTCTCTGGAAAATCCTGTCTCTGCCCACCTTGTCAATTCCTCGCAGTATTTTGTATGTCGTAATCATGTCTCCCCTAACCCTCCTGTCCTCCAGTGTCGTCAGGCCAATTTCCCTTAACCTTTCATCGTAGGACATTTCCCTTAGCTCTGGGACTAGTCTTGTTGCAAACGTTTGCACTTTCTCTAATTTCTTGACGTGCTTGACCAGATGTGGGTTCCAAACTGGTGCTGCATACTCCAGTATGGACCTGACGTACACGGTGTACTGAGTCTTAAACAATTCCTTTCTGAGGTATCAGAACGCTATTCTTAGGTTTGCCAGGCGCCCATATGTTGCAACAGTTATCTGGTTGATGTGCGCCTCAGGAGATGTGCTCGGTATTATACTCACCCCAAGATCATTTTCCTTGAGTGAGGTTTGCAGTCTTTGGCCACCTAGCCTATACTCTGTCCGTGGTCTTCTTTGCCCTTCCCTGATCTTCATGACTGCATTTGTGGGGGTTATATTCGAGGAGCCAGTTGCTGGACCAGGCTTCCAGCCTGTCCAGGTCTCTTTGTAGTCCTGCCTGATCCTCATCCGATTTAATTCTCCTCATTAACTTCACATCATGTGCAAACAGGGACACTGCTGAGTCTATCCCTTACGTCACGTCATTCACATACACCAAAAATAGCACTGGTCCTAGGACTGACCCCTGTGGAACCCCGCGCGCGCGCATGTGTGTGTGTGTCTGTGTGTGTTTCTGTCTGTGACTTTTCAAGTATTTAATCTTTATTTTAATTTTATCAGGAGTGAAGTTGAAACTCGCGCAGTTTTTGAGAAGTACAGACCAACTCACGTCATCCATCTTGCTGCTATGGTTGGAGGACTCTACAGAAATCTGAAGTACAGTTGTGACTTCCTAGTATGTTTCTTTGATACTTTTACCTGCACACTGTTAAGATATTATCCTTAATGGGAAACTGCTGATAACTGCAACAGCTTTGCCATATATTATACCTGATATGAATAGAATAGTTTACATAATAGGGTAATGTAATGTAATGTAAATACTTCTTTATATCTCATATTGAACTCCTCACATACTTCTCGGTCGTTTCTTGTGAGCTCCCCTCCTTCCTTCCTCAGCCTGATTACCTGGTCCTTGACTGTTGTTTTCCTCCTGATGTGGCTATACAACAGCTTTGGGTTAGACTTGACTTTCGATGCTATGTCGTTTTCGTATTGTCGCTGAGCCTCAATTCTTATCTGAACATACTCGTTTCTGGCTCTTCGACTAATCTCTGTATTTTCCTGGGTCCTTTGTCTTCTGTACCTTCTCCATTCTCTTGTATACTTAGGTTTAGCCTCCCTACACTTTTGGGTAAACCAACGGCTCGTTCTGGTCTTCCCATTATTTCTGTTGCCCTTGGGAACAAACCTCTCCTCTGCTTCCTTGCATTTGTTCTCACGTAGTCCATCATTTCGTTTACTGATTTTCCTACCAATTCGCTTTCCCACCAAACGTCTTGCAGGAAGTTCTTCATGGCTCTGCAGTCCCCCCTTTTTTAGTTTGGCTTCCCTCATCTTATTCCTGCTACCCTCTCTACTTGTAACTCTACTATGTACTCAAAGCTCAGAACCATGTGAACTACTCAAGGTAAATACGAGGTCCAGTCTTGCTGGTTCATCCTCATCTCCCTGGTAGTGTCCCTAACATGTTGATGCATGAGGTTTTCCAGGACCATATCCATAATCTTGGCTCTCCATGTTTCGGAACCCCCATGTGCTCCAGGTTTCCCCAGTCAATCTCCTTGTGATTGAAATCACCTATAACTAGTAACTTTGCTCTACCCGTGGGAGTTCTTCTGGCCACCTCAGCTAGTGTGTCCACCATTGCTCTGTTGCTTTCTTCATGATCTTCTCTTGGCCTCCTGCAGTTCTGTGGTGGGTTGTACATCATTACAGTTACCAGCTTAGGGCCGCCAGGGTGTGTGTACTAACCCAGTTGTACTCACCTAGTTGTGGTTGCAGGGGTCAATTGACAGCTCCTGTCCCCGCCTCTTCACTGGTCGCTACTAGGTCACTCTTCCTGTTCCATGAGCTTTATCATATATATGTGTGTGTGTTATGAATCCTATGTCTTACTTTACTAAATATATATTTATTCTATATTTTGCTTGGTAAGAATGAAACTATCAACAAAGTACTAAAATAAACATTGTTTACAGCGCCTCAATCTGCTGATAAATGGCAATGTGCTGGAGATGAGCAGACTGTATAACGTGAAGAAGGTTGTGTCTTCTCTGTCTACCTGCATCTTCCCAGACAAAACTACATTCCCCCTTGATGAAACAATGGTAACTTCAACACTTTTAGTGGGATTCCTTTTATCCACTGTGGTTGTTATATTTATATTTGGGTATGCAAATATGACTTCACATAGGACCCTATTCTGTGAGCGTGGGAGTTGAGGGAAGATTTAGTCATGCCGTATGTAAATTTTTTTATGATATATGTGTCAGGCATAGTTTAAAATCCTCGCAAATTCTATTTATTATAAATCACTCTAATTTATACAACTCAGTACTTCTATTCTAAGAGCAATCAATACATTTTTTTATGAAGCTTGATTCACTTATATTTCTCTTAACTATGGACTTGTTTAATACAACCAGTCAATTAGGTGGTTAAAATACCTCGCAAGAATAAACAAAGTATCAGAATCTTGCCCAGTTATAATATTACATTTATGTTGTAATCTTTGTTCAAGAATTTTTTCTAATTTTTGCCTGTAAATAAATTTTATTGCAGTTCTTACAGAAAATTTCATAGATAGAGCTATCAGCATTTAGGGGGGGAGAAATTCTTAATCAAATGTTTTTCACTGTATTAAATTTGTATTTAAAAATCTCGGTTCGAGTCTCTCCTTCATCTTTCTGTTTATTCATCGACAGTTATTCACTATGACTTAAGTTGTGAGGATAAACTTACTGTGAAAACTATTGTGGCTGTGGGAAAGGAGAGTTGGGCTGCAGACAGTAAAGATTAGATTTAAGATAAAATTTCTTCGGATTTTTAACCCCGGAGGGTTAGCCACCCAGGATAACCCAAGAAAGTCAGTGCGTCATCGAGGACTGTCTGTCTTATTTCCATTGTGGTCCTCAATCTTGTCCCCCAGGATGCGACCCACACCAGTCGACTAACACCCAGGTACATATTTGCTGCTAGGTGAACATGACAACAGGAGTAAGGAAACACGTCGAAATGTTTCTACCCCGCCGGGAATCAAACCCTGGGCCTCCGTGTGTGAAGCGAGAGCTTTAGCCACCAGGCCACCGGGGCCCCTGACCTACTTCCATTGTGGAATCCCGCCTACCAGTTACTATGCCCTCATCTGCTACCCGTCCCTTTCCACCTGACGCCAGTATATAAGCGCCAGCCTTCTTGCCTCTGCTCCAGAATCTACACGACTACGGTGCTCTTCACACCAACTCCAAGACTGAGGGATTGATTACCTCATCTTCTGTATATAGTTCTTCTGTCTTCCAATTATGTCCTAGAATTTATATTGATAAAGCCACTGGATGGCGAAACGTCTACAATAAAGATACTAAGATGTTGCACATGTGTCTAATTTTCATCTTGTTGGTGTTGCATACCATTCATATACGTCTTAAGTATTGTAGTTCGACATCGAGGAATCAGGTCCTGTCTTACTGCTGGTTTTGATGGTTAGACATGCGTCTGTCTGATTCATGTGGGACAGACAAACCATGCCCTTCTTTTTTATGGATAAACTACAGATGTCTCCCCTTTAAATGAGTTGGCTGTGGACGAAAGGCCTAGAACTATCATTCAACTCCCCTCGTGGTTATTTTGTATCGCTTATTCGCGATTATTGCATAACACACACACACACACACACGTATATATATATATATATATATATATATATATATATATTATTTTTTTCTCAGATTCATGATGGACCTCCACATTACTCCAACTATGGCTACAGCATGGCCAAACGTATGATTGATGTCATGAATCACTGCTACCATAGACAGTATGGCTGCAATTTTACTGCAGTGATTCCTACAAATTTGTATGGTCCTTATGATAACTTCAACCTGGAAGACGGCCATGTTTTACCTGGGCTGATAAATAAGGTTTGTATAAGTCTGTGCTCGGTTTTATATTATCTCTTAATCATTATTCTTTCAAAAATTGAATTTAAATATTCATTTCAGAGGTTTTCAAATTCTGAATTTCTGATTAACATAAAAATCCATATGCGCTTTACCTGTAAGGGTCATTTCACTGTGACGAGGGATGTGCGGAAGTAAGACTGTGCAGATGTTAGGAGTGTGGGAGAGACAGGGTGTGCAGGTGGGGAGTGTGGGAGACAAGGGTGTGCAGGTGTGGGAGGTGGGAGAGCAAGTGGGTGTGCAGGTGGGGAGGTGGGAGAGACAAGGGGGTGTGCAGGTGGGGAGTGTGGGAGAGACAAGTGGGTGTGCAGGTGGGGAGTGTGGGAGAGACAAGTGGGTGTGCAGGTGGGGAGTGTGGGAGAGACAAGTGGGTGTGCAGGTGGGGAGTGTGGAGAGACAAGTGGGTGTGCAGGTGGGGAGTGTGGGAGAGACAAGTGGGTGTGCAGGTGGGGAGTGTGGGAGAGACAAGTGGGTGTGCAGGTGGGGAGTGTAGGAGAGACAAGTGGGTGTGCAGGTGGGGAGTGTGGGAGAGACAAGTGGGTGTGCAGGTGGGGAGTGTGGGAGAGACAAGGGGGTGTGCAGGTGGGGAGTGTGGGAGAGACAAGGGGGTGTGCAGGTGGGGAGTGTGGGAGAGACAAGGGGGTGTGCAGGTGGGGAGTGTGGGAGAGACAAGGGGTGTGCAGGTGGGGAGTGTGGGAGAGGAAAGGGGTGTAGCAGGTGGGGAGTGTGGGAGAGACAAGGGGGTGTGCAGGTGGGGAGTGTGGGAGAGACAAGGGGGTGTGCAGGTGGGGAGTGTGGAGAGGACAAGGGGTGTGCAGGTGGGGAGTGTGGGAGAGGCAAGGGGGTGGCAGGTGGGGAGTGTGGGAGAGACAAGGGGGTGTGCAGGTGGGGAGTGTGGGAGAGACAAGGGGTGTGCAGGTGGGGAGTGTGGGAGAGACAAGGGGTGTGCAGGTGGGGAGTGTGGGAGAGACAAGGGGTGTGCAGGTGGGGAGTGGGGGAGAGACAAGGGGGTGTGCAGGTGGGGAGTGGGGGAGAGACAAGGGGTGTGCAGGTGGGGGTGTGGGAGAGACAAGGGGTGTGCAGGTGGGGAGTGTGGGAGAGACAAGGGGGTGTGCAGGTGGGGAGTGTGGGAGAGACAAGGGGGTGTGCAGGTGGGGAGTGTGGGAGAGACAAGGGGGTGCAGGTGGGAGGGGAGAGACAGGTGCAGGTGGGGAGTGTGGGAGAGACAAGGGGTGTGCAGGTGGGGAGGTGGGAGAGACAAGGGGGTGTGCAGGTGGGGAGTGTGGGAGAGACAAGGGGTGTGCAGGTGGGGAGTGTGGGAGAGACAAGGGGGTGTGCAGGTGGGGAGTGTGGGAGAGACAAGGGGTGTGCAGGTGGGGAGTGTGGAGAGACAAGGGAGTGTGCAGGTGGGGAGTGTGGGAGAGACAAGGGGTGTGCAGGTGGGGAGTGTGGGAGAGACAAGGGGTGTGCAGGTGGGGAGTGTGGGAGAGACAAGGGGGTGTGCAGGTGGGGGTTACTGGGGGTTTTGGTTAGTACAACAGTAATATTAAAATCAAAGTTATTTTAATTTTTTATTACAAAGTCAAGAAGAGAGTCTGCTTCAAAGATGCAACTTGTTGCAAGGTATCACAGTGTGATGCAACTTGTTGCAAGGTATCACAGTGTGATGCAACTTGTTGCAAGGTATCACAGTGTGATGCAACTTGTTGCAAGGTATCACAGTGTGATGCAACTTGTTGCAAGGTATCACAGTGTGATGCAACTTGTTGCAGTGAGTGTGATGCAACTTGCAATATGGAGTCAGAGTGAGTTCTTGACTCCCACCCAGTCGGTCCTGTAGAGTGTCAAAACGACATGGGTTCGAATCCTCGGCTAGTCGCAGTGTTGTTATTGATTATATACCACTCGTTCGTGGTTACAATAATATATATACTGCTCGTGGAGGCAAGTACACCAAACGGGAAGTAGAATGAAATTAGCTCAGAGGCACCCACACCACAGTATGTCCTCGGATCAAGGTAAAACACGTAGTCTGCCGGGTGCTTGATTCTTTCAGGATTTGGTGGTCCTGTGGGTTAAAGCATCATGTGATTTTCGCTCACCAAGAGGCGGGCCAAAACGACGTGGGTTCGAGTCCTTGGCTAGTCGCAGTGTTGTTGTTGATTAAATACCAGTCGTTCGTGGTTACAGTAATATATATATATATATATATATATATATATATATATATATATATATATATATATATATATATATATATATATATATATATATATATATATATATATATATATATATTTCAAGACAAAATACAATGGGAGTAAAACAACATAGATAACAACTCAGCTACATGTCAAATACTTCGTCCAACTCCCGGCAGTGGGCCGCGTGCCCAGAATACTGCAGGCATTTCCCTCTGGATCGCAACACTGAGTCTCTGAAAGAGGAAGCTGGTCGCCCTGTGGTCCTTGGTTTCTATGATGAGTTTTCCACCCAGCTCCTTGAGAAACTTTAGAGCACACTTGCCCCATGTTCCATGGGTCTCCGACCCTATTGGGATGAAGTTATAGCAAGAGGGAAGGTCTTCATATTTGCGGGTCTTCTGGGTTTCCCTGTGGCTGGCAGCTCCACCCCTTCGGCTAAGGAGTGTGGAGGTAGGTGTCTGCCAATGTGGCAGCACAGGTGTAGTCCCAAGCAATCTGCTTACCATCCTTCCAGGGTAGCATGGTGGCTCCATCAGGACGCTTTTGACTTCCATCAGACCTCTGCACTTGGGGTTCCTGTTGAGCTGGGCAACGGGCTGTGGCGAGGCTTCTCTTTATGATGTCATTGACCTCCTCATGTCTAGCATACTTCCCTTCTGATGTGTGACACACTAGACCATGAAGTCCGAATTGATCTGCCGTCGCCCTGCC
>WNWK01012826.1:43586-51086 GCA_009830355.1 Cherax destructor
ATTCATGGGGCAGACAAACCGCCCTTCTTTTTATGGATAAACTACAGATGTCTCCCCTTTAAATGAGTTGGCTGTGGACGAAAGGCCTAGAACTATCATTCAACTCCCCTCTGGTTATTTTTATCGCTTTTGCGGTTTCAAACACACACACACACACACACGTATATATATATATATATATATATATTGTTATTTTTCTCAGATTCATGATGGACCTCACATTACCCAACTAGGCTACAGCATGGCCAAACGTATGATTGATGTATGAATCACTGCTACCATAGACATATGGCTGAATTTTACTGCAGTGATTCCTACAAATTTGTATGGTCCTTATGATAACTTCAACCTGGAAGACGGCCATTTTACCTGGGCTGATAAATAAGGTTTGTATAAGTCTGTGCTCGGTTTTATATTATATCTTAATCATTATTCTTTCAAAATTGAATTTAAATATTCATTTCAGAGGTTTTCAAATTCTGAATTTCATTAACATAAAAATCCATATGCGCTTTACCTGTAAGGGTCATTTCACTGTGACGAGGGATGTGCGGAAGTAAGACTGTGCAGATGTTAGGAGTGTGGGAGAGACAAGGGGGTGTGCAGGTGGGGAGTGTGGGAGAGACAAGTGGGTGTGCAGGTGGGGGGGTGGGAGGCAAGGGGGTGTGCAGGTGGGAGTGTGGGAGGGGGGGTGTGCAGGTGGGAGTGTGGGAGGACAAGGGGGTGTGCAGGTGGGGAGTGTGGGAGGGCAAGTGGGTGTGCAGGTGGGGAGTGTGGGAGGACAAGGGGTGTGCAGGTGGGGAGTGTGGGAGAGACATGGGGGTGTGCAGGTGGGGAGTGTGGGAGAGACAAGGGGTGTGCAGGTGGGGAGTGTGGGAGGCAAGGGGTGTGCAGGTGGGGGTGTGGGGAGACAGGGGTGTGGGTGGGGAGTGTGGGAGAGACAAGGGGGTGTGCAGGTGGGGAGTGTGGGAGAGACAAGGGGTGTGCAGGTGGGAGTGTTTGAGAGACAGGGGGTGTGCAGGTGGGGAGTGTGGGAGAGACAGGGGTGTGCAGGTGGGGGTGTGGGAGAGACAAGGGGTGGAGGTGGGGAGTGTGGGAGGCAAGGGGTTGTGCAGGTGGGAGTTTGGGAGGCAAGGGGTGTGCAGGTGGTGAGTGTGGGAGGACAATGGGGTGTGCAGGTGGGGAGTGTGGGAGAGACAGGGGTGTGTAGGTGCGGGTGTGGGAGGACAAGGGGGTGTGCAGGTGGGGAGTGTGGGAGGCAAGGGGGTGTGCAGGTGGTGAGTGGGGAAGACAAGGGGGTGTGCGGTGGTGAGTGGGGAGACAAGGGGGTGTGCAGGTGGGGGGTGGGAGAGACAAGGGGTGTGCAGGTGGGGTGTGTGGGAGACAAGGGGTGTGCAGGTGGGGAGTGTGGGGAGACAGGGGGTGCAGGTGGGGAGTGTGGGAGGCAAGGGGGTGTGCAGGTGGGGAGTGTGGGAGAAACAAGAGGGGTGTGCAGGTGGGGGTGTGGGAGAGACAAGGGGTGTGCAGGTGGGGGAGTGTTTGAGAAAAGGGGGTTGCAGGTGGGGAGTGTGGGAGAGACAAGGGGTGTGCAGGTGGGGAGTGTGGGAGGCAAGGGGGTGTGTAGGTGGGGAGTGTGGGAGAGACAAGGGGGTGTGCAGGTGGTGAGTGTGGGAGGACGGGGGTGTGCAGGTGGGGGTGTGGGAGAGACAAGGGGGTGTGCAGGTGGGGAGTGGGGAGAGACAATTGGGTGTGCAGGTGCTGAGTGTGGGAGGACAAGGGGTGTGCAGGTGGGGGTGTGGGAGAGCAAGGGGTGTGCAGGTGGTAGTGTGGGGAACAAGGGGGTGTGCAAGTGGTGAGTGTGGGAGAGACAAGGGGTGGGGTGGTGAGTGGGGAGAGACAAGGGGGTGTGCAGGTGGGGAGTGTGGGAGAGAAAGAAGGTGGTGCAGGTGGTGAGTGGGGGAGACAAGGGGGTGCAGGTGGGAGTGTGGGAGAGCAATTGGGTGTGCAGGTGCTGGTGTGGGAGAGACAGGAGGTGTGCAGGTGGGGGTGTGGGAGAGCAAGGGGTGGGGCAGGTGGTGGTGTGGGAGGACGGGGGTGTGCAGGTGGTTGTGTGGGAAGACAGGGGGTGTGCAGGGGGTGAGTGTGGGAGAGACAAGGGGTGTCGGTGGTGAGTGTGGGGAGACAGGGGGTGTGCAGGTGGGGAGTGTGGGAGAGACAATTTGGTGTGCAGGTGGGAGTGTGGGAGAGACAGGGGTGTGCAGGTGGGGGTGTGGGAGGACAAAGGGGTGTGCAGGTGGGGAGTGGGAAGACAAGGGGTGTGCAGGTGGGGGTGTGGGGAGACAAGGGGTGTGCAGGTGGGGTGTGGGAGAGACAAGGGGGTGGCAGGTGGGGGAGTGTGGGAGAGACAAGGGGGTGTGCAGGTGGGGAGTGTGGGGAACAATTTGGTGTGCAGGTGGGGAGTGTGGGAGAGACAGGGGTGTGCAGGTGGGGAGTGTGGGAGAGACAAGGGGGTGTGCAGGTGGGGGTTGGGGAACAAGGGGTGTGCAGGTGGGGGTTGGGAGAGCAAGGGGTGTGCAGGTGGGGAGTGTGGGAGAGACAAGGGGGTGTGCAGGTGGGGGTGTGGGAGGCAAAGGGGTGTGCAGGTGGGGAGTGTGGGAGAACAAGGGGGTGTGCAGGTGGGGAGTGTGGGAGAGACAAGGGGTGTGCAGGTGGGGAGTGTGGGGAGACAAGGGGTGTGCAGGTGGGGAGTGTGGGGAACAAGGGGTGTGCGGTGGGGGTTGGGAGAGACAAGGGGTGTGCAGGTGGGGAGTGTGGGAGGCAAGGGGTGTGCAGGTGGGGAGTGTGGGAAGACAAGGGGGTGTGCAGGTGGGGGGTGTGGGAGGCAGGGGTGTGCAGGTGGGGAGTGTGGGAGGACAAGGGGTGTGCAGGTGGGGAGTGTTGGGAGACAAGGGGTGTGCAGGTGGGGAGTGGGGAGGAAAGGGGTGTGCAGGTGGGGAGTGTGGGAGAGGCAAGGGGTGTGCGGTGGGGAGTGTGGGAGGGACAAGGGGTGTGCAGGTGGGGAGTGTGGAGAGACAAGGGGGTGTGCAGGTGGGGAGTGTGGGAGAGACAAGGGGTGTGCAGGTGGGGAGTGTGGGAGAGACAAAGGGGTGTGCAGGTGGGGAGTGTGGGAGAGACAAGGGGGTGTGCAGGTGGGGAGTGTGGGAGAGACAAGGGGTGTGCAGGTGGGGAGTGTGGGAGAGAAAAGGGGGGTGTGCAGGTGGGGAGTGTGGGAGAGACAAGGGGTGTGCAGGTGGGGAGTGTGGGAGAGACAAGGGGTGTGCAGGTGGGGAGTGTGGGAGAGACAAGGGGGTGTGCAGGTGGGGGTTACGGGGGGTTTTTGGTTAGTACAACAGTAATATTAAAATCAAAGTTATTTTAATTTTTTATTACAAAGTCAAGAAGGGGTCTGCTTCAAAGATGCAACTTGTTGCAAGGTATCACAGTGTGATGCACTTGTTGCAAGGTATCACAGTGTGATGCAACTTGTTGCAAGGTATCACAGTGTGATGCAACTTGTTGCAAGGTATCACAGTGTGATGCAACTTATTTAAAAGGTATCACAGTGTGATGAACTTGTTGCAAGGTATCACAGTGTGATGCAACTTGTTGCAAGGTATCACAGTGTGATGCAACTTGTTGCAAGATATCACAGTGTGATGCAACTTGCTGCAAGGTATCACAGTGTGATGCAACTTGCTGCAAGGTATCACAGTGAGTGTGATGCAACTTGTTGCAAGGTATCACAGTGAGTGTGATGCAACTTGTTGCAAGGTATCACAGTGTGATGCAACTTGCTGCAAGGTATCACAGTGTGATGCAACTTGCTGCAAGGTATCACAGTGTGATGCAACTTGCTGCAAGGTATCACAGTGAGTGTGATGCAACTTGTTGCAAGGTATTACAGTGAGTGTGATGCAACTTGCTGCAAGGTATCACAGTGAGTGTGATGCAACTTGTTGCAAGGTATCACAGTGAGTGTGATGCAACTTGCTGCAAGGTATCACAGTGTGATGCAACTTGTTGCAAGGTATCACAGTGAGTGTGATGCAACTTGCTGCAAGGTATCACAGTGAGTGTGATGCAACTTGTTGCAAGGTATCACAGTGAGTGTGATGCAACTTGTTGCAAGGTATCACAGTGAGTGTGATGCAACTTGTTGCAAGGTATCACAGTAGTGTGATGCAACTTGTTGCAAGGTATCACAGTGAGTGTGATGCAACTTGTTGCAAGGTATCACAGTGAGTGTGATGCAACTTGCTGCAAGGTATCACAGTGAGTGTGATGCAACTTGTTGCAAGGTATTACAGTGTGATGCAACTTGCTGCAAGGTATCACAGTGAGTGTGATGCAACTTGTTGCAAGGTATCACAGTGAGTGTGATGCAACTTGCTGCAAGGTATCACAGTGAGTGTGATGCAACTTGTTGCAAGGTATTACAATGTGATGCAACTTGCTGCAAGGTATCACAGTGAGTGTGATGCAACTTGCTGCAAGGTATCACAGTGTGATGCAACTTGCTGCAAGGTATCACAGTGAGTGTGATGCAACTTGTTGCAAGGTATTACAATGTGATGCAACTTGCTGCAAGGTATCACAGTGAGTGTGATGCAACTTGCTGCAAGGTATCACAGTGTGATGCAACTTGCTGCAAGGTATCACAGTGAGTGTGATGCAACTTGTTGCAAGGTATCACAGTGTGATGCAACTTGCTGCAAGGTATCACAGTGAGTGTGATGCAACTTGCAGTATGGAGTGAGTTCTTGACACCCACCCAGTGGGTGCTTGACACCCATCCAGTCGGTCCTGTAGAGTGTCATGTGATTTTCGCTCACGATGAGGCGGGCCAAAACGACATGGGTTCGAATCCTCGGCTAGTCGCAGTGTTGTTATTGATTATATACCACTCGTTCGTGGTTACAATAATATATATACTGCTCGTGGAGGCAAGTACACCAAACGGGGAGTAGAATGAAATTAGCTCAGAGGCACCCACACCACCGTATGTCCTCGGATCAAGGTAAAACACGTAGTCTGCAGGGTGCTTGATTCTTGCAGGATTTAGTGTTCCTGTGGGTTAAAGCATCATGTGATTTTCGCTCACCAAGAGACAGGCCAAAACGACGTGGGTTTGAGTCCTTGGCTAAGTCGCAGTGTTGTTGTTGATTAAATACCACTCGTTCGTGGTTACAGTAATATATATATATATATATATATATATATATATATATATATATATATATATATATATACATATATTTATATAGTATATATATTTAAGCACGCTGGCGGTCCCCCACCGAGGCAGAATGACCCGAAAAAGGAGCAATTTCACTGAACTCGTTAAATATAACTATGTTAGAGTGTCACTGTTTAAGGCGCCTTGAACAGTTTCTTCTTGCCCGTCTTTACAATACCACATCACGCTGTTATTAAGAGAATGGAGCTGCTTATTCAGTATGTATGTCGCATTCTGCAACAACTTTTATCAATAGTTCTCATATTATCAAATCATTTCTTTTCCAGGTGTACACAGCCAAAAAGACCGGGACACCTCTGACTGTCTGGGGGACTGGCAGACCTCTCAGGCAATTTGTGTACTTTCTGGATTTGGCGAAGCTGATAATCTGGACTCTGCGAGAATATAATGAAATAAGTCCTATTCTTCTTTCAGGTAAGTTTATATAAAGTCCTATTCTTCTTTCAGGTAAGTTTATATAAAGTCCTATTCTTCTTTCAGGTAAGTTTGTATAAAGTCCTATTCTTCTTTCAGGTAAGTTTATATAAAGTCCTATTCTTCTTTCAGGTAAGTTTATATAAAGTCCTATTCTTCTTTCAGGTAAGTTTATATAAAGTCCTATTCTTCTTTCAGGTAAGTTTATATAAAGTCACGAAAAACAAATGGCAGTGACGAGTAGCATTCTTTAATGCTATATAATATACTGAATGAACCAGGAAATTTTCTTTTTTCTTGTTTTGGATAAATGATATTAATTATGTGATAAACCCGGGCGGCTGCAGCAGCAGCAGGAATACTGCGTCATATATGTTTTATGTTTTATTAAATTTATTATTTAATGTCTTACCTAAATGTGTCACGTTCCCACAGTGTGGGGTGTGGGTATCACTGTGTCACGTTCCCACAGTGTGAGGGTGTGGGTATCACTGTGTCACGTTCCCACAGTGTGGGGGTGTGGGTATCACTGTGTTACGTTCCCACAGTGTGGGGGTGTGGGTATCACTGTGTCAGGTTCCCACAGTGTGAGGGTGTGGGTATCACTGTGTCACGTTCCCACAGTGTGGGGGTGTGGGTATCACTGTGTCACGTTCCCACAGTGTGGGGTGTGGAGTATCACTGTGTCACGTTCCACAGTGTGGGGTGTGGATATCACTGTGTCACTTTCCCACTGTGTGGGGTGTGGTATCACTGTGTCACGTTCCACAGTGTGGGGGTGTGGGTATCACTGTGTCACGTTCCCACAGTATGGGGGTGTGGATATCACTGTGTCACGTTCCCACAGTGTGGGGGTGTGGGTATCACTGTGTCACGTTCCCACAGTGTGGGAGTGTTAGTATCACTGTGTCACGTTCCCACAGTGTGGGGGTGTGGGTATCACTGTGTCACGTTCCCACAGTGTGGGGGTGTGGGTATCACTGTGTCACATTCCCACAGTGTGGGTGTGTGGGTATCACTGTGTCACCTTCCCACAGTGTGGGAGTGTGGGTATCACTGTGTCACCTTCCCACAGTGTGGGAGTGTGGGTATCACTGTGTCCCCTTCCCACAGTGTGGGGGTGTGGGTATCACTGTGTCACGTTCCCACAGTGTGGGGTGGGGTAACACTGTGTCACCTTCCCACAGTGTGGGGTGTGGTATCATTGTGTCACCTTCCCACAGTGTGGGAGTGTGGGTATCACTGTGTCACCTTCCCACAGTGTGGGAGTGTGGGTATCACTGTATCACCTTCCCACAGTGTGGGGGCGTAGGTATCACTGTGTCACCTTCTCACAGTGTGGGGGTGTAGGTATCACTGTGTCACCTTCCCACAGTGTGGGGGTGTAGGTATCACTGTGTCACCTTCCCACAGTGTGGGGGTGTAGGTATCACTGTGTCACCTTCCCACAGTGTGGGGGTGTGGGTATCACTGTGTCACCTTCCCACAGTGTAGGGGTTTGAGTATCACTGTGTCACCTTCCCACAGTGTGGTGATGGTGCCCCACCAGCATACAAAAATGTGGCAAGGTCTACTGTGATATTCACTCACTACTGGTGGTGTTACCCAGGTAACACCACCAGTACTGAGTGAATATCACCACCCTGGTAACACCACCAGTACTGAGTGAATATCACCACCCTGGTAACACCACCAGTACTGAGTGAATATCACCACACTGGTAACACCACCAGTACTGAGTGAATATCACCACCATGGAAACACCACCAGTACTGAGTGAATATCACCAC
>WNWK01012826.1:56086-57895 GCA_009830355.1 Cherax destructor
CTGAGATATCAGTGTCTTAACAAAAGAGTGTACTGATTGTACTGAGTACTCTTCGATGAGGGGCCAATATATCTTTAATACGAAGGGAGGCACTGGTCAGAGAAATAGCAAACATCGAACTTAAGCTAAACGAATCTTACAGGAATTAAGAAACTCGGGAAGAACTAAAACCCATAAATGAAAATGAAAGAAACCATAAATATTTGTTTTCTTCTGCCAAATCTAAGTCGAGAACAATATCCAGTACTGGGCCCCTACTTAAACGAGATGGGTCCTACACAGATGACAGCAAAGAAATGAGTAAGCTACTCAACTCCCAATATTACTCAGTTTTTAGCGAGCCGATTACCAAACTAAGAGTTGAAGACCTAGATGAATTTTTTATGAGCGAGACTCATAATTTGGTAGATTCAAACCTATCTGATATTATTCTAACACCAAATGATTTCGAAGAGGCGATAAATGACATGACCATGCACTCTGCCCCAGGCCCAGACTCATGGAACTCCGTGTTCATCAAGAACTGCAAGAAGCCCCTATCACGTGCTTTTAACATCCTATGGAGAGGGAGCATGGACACTGGGGTCGTCCCGCAGTTAGTAAAAACAACAGACATAGCCCCACTCCACAAAGGGGGCAGTAAAGCAATAGCAAAGAACTACAGACCAATAGCGCTAACGTCCCATATTATAAAAATCTTTGAAAGGGTTCTAAGAAGCAAGATCGCCACTTATCTAGATACCCATCAATTACACAACCCAGGGCAGCATGGGTTTAGAGCAGGTCGCTCCTGCCTGTCCCAACTACTGGACCACTATGACAAGATCGTGGATGCTCTAGAAGACAAACAAAACGCAGATGTAGTATACATAGACTTTACAAAAGCCTTTGACAAGTGTGACCATTGTGTAATAGAGCACAAAATGCGTGATAAAGGAATAACAGGAAGAGTTGGCAGATGGATCTATAATTTCCTAACAAATAGAACGCAAAGAGTAGTAGTCAACAGAGTAAAGTCTGAGGCGGCTACTGTGAAAAGCTCTGTTCCACAAGGTACAGTACTCGCTCCCATCTTGTTCCTCATCCTCATATCTGACATAGACAGGAATGTAAGCCGCCACAGCACCGTATCTTCCTTTGCATATGACACCCGAATTTGCATGACAGTGTCCTCCAGTGAATACACTGCAAGACTCCAAGCAGTCATAAACCAAATCTTTAAATGGACAGCAGAAAACAATGTGAAGTTCAATGATGATAAATTTCAATTACTCCGATATGGAAAACGTGAGGAAATTAAAACTATATCGGAGTATAAAACAAACACACACACATACACACACACACACACACACCACACACACACACACACACACTGCAACCACAATTGGTGAGTACAATTGGGTACACACACACACACACACCACGGAGGCCGGGTTCATCCGTGGGCGAAACATTTCGAAGTGTTTCTACATACACATAAAACACATATACAACAGGCCTAGTGTCAACTGACTTGCTAGGACAAAATTAACTCACACCGCCGGACCGTCCTGTCAGTCATCTTGTAGGGCTCTGTGCATATAAATGTTTTTGAGGGCTACCCAAGGGTAATTCAGGGGTTATCAAGTGTGTCAGGGTAGTGAACATCCCTTGAAGTGATTTACAAGTTGCCCTGAGCCACATAAGTGTGGGGAGAGCCATAATTTTATAAGTGAACTAGAAATATATATTTGGTGGCGGAGTCAGTGGGCCTAGTGTGCTCCAGGCGACGTTGCCACGTGTGTCACCCTAGATAATAAAGTGAAA
>WNWK01012827.1:0-57894 GCA_009830355.1 Cherax destructor
CCAGTAAATATTAAGATAATCTTGTCTGAAAATCAATTTAAGACAACTCAAAACCACCTACTCACCCAAAACTAAATGATCATACTATAAACTACAGTGGTACCCCGACTTACGATGGTCCCCAAACTCACCCTTTTATGTAAGTTTATTTTTTTAAATGCTTTTGTAAGTGTAATTTTGGGGGTCTAAAAGGACTAGTCTATTTTACATCATTCCTTATGGGGATAAATTCGTTTGGTAATGGCACTTGAACAGCATTCTTGAATGAAAAATATCGTAAGTCGGGTACCACTGTACTTTGAAAAATGCTCATTATTACTTTCCTATACGATAATCTCAATTTTTAATAATATGTTACTATTATGTTACCCCCTACTCACCCAAAACTAAATACTCATAAGTCAATGTCAAAAATGCTCAATGTTATTTTCCTTAAGATAATCTCAATTCCATATTACCATTCGAGAATCTAAACACCTGTAACAATCTAATATCATCATATAATAATTTAAACAGTAAAATTTCATCATATTGTAATTTTGAAAACAATTTTTAACTAGAATAAACTCAATAAATTTATCTACTATTAAGTACATAGTCTTTAAGTTACTAGATTAAGCTGCCCCTAATGCCATGGCATGTCAGTGGCTCTCCTTGCACTCAATTTACATTGTAATTACCAATACCTATGTAATCTGCAAACTGGGTAGGGTTCATGCAAAGTAGGATTGTTATACTACCCTTCATCAGTCTCAACTCTATTCAACCAGATACTATCTACTGGGCTGTTTTGTTTACACAAACTTTATTAGAGGTGCCAAATATAGGCACTAGCACTGCCACATTTGGCCAACCACCCTACATCAAAGCAAATGATACAGTTCAAGCGTCTCCTGAGAATGACCAGAACATTATTAGGGAAGGTTTCACTTCATTATGACCTACATGTGTTTGCTTGTTTATATAATAAATGGCAGTGTTCTAGAGTATCTCTGGAAAGCAGTTTATGCCCCTAACTCCTTTGATATACCTTTGAAGAGTTTCGAGAGTTTAGCTAATCTCGGAGCCCGGCCATGGGCCAGGCTCGTCTGGTGCTTGCCTAGTCTACCAGGCTGTTTCTGCTAGAGGCCCGCTGCCCCACATATCCATCACAGCCTGGATGATCTGGCACCTGGTGAAGATACTTGTCCAGTTTCCTCTTGAAGGCTTCTACACTTGTTCCAGCTGTGTTTCTGATATCTTCTGGTAAGATGTTGAATAGTCTGGGACCCCGGATGTTGATACAGTCATCCCTCCGTTTTCGTGTGTTTCAGTTTTCGTGCAGTTTTTTCGGGGAAAATTTACCTCTGTTTTCGTGTGATTTCCTCCGTTTTCGTGCTTGGTCCGGAACCTGTGCACCAGTGACGCGCACATACAAAGGCCGTAGGCCACCACCCACGCACATTTTGTCACGCAGTCTAGCATTGTTTACGCTTGAGTGAACATCACCCCAGGAGTTTATACAAAACATTTATTAACAATTCATTGTTTTTGGGCCTTGATTATTGTGTGTGACTACTAAATAAGCTACCATGGGCCCAAAGAAAGCTCCTAGTGCCAGTCCTTTGGTAAAGAAAGTGAGAAACACTATGGAGTTTAAGAGTGTAGCAGGCATGCAGGGAGTGTAGCAGGTATGCAGGGAGTGTAGCAGGTAGCAGGAGTGCAGGTATGAGGAGTGTAGCAGGTATGCAGGGAGTCAGTGCAGGGTCAGGTATGCAGGGAGGTAGCAGGTATGCAGGGAGTGTAGCAGGTATGCAGGGAGTGTAGCAGGTATGCAGGGAGTGTAGCAGGTATGCAGGGAGTGTAGCAGGTATGCAGGGAGTGTAGCAGGTATGCAGGGAGTGTAGCAGGTATGCAGGGAGTGTAGCAGGTATGCAGGAGTGTAGCAGGTATGCAGGGAGGTAGCAGGTATGCAGGGAGGTAGCAGGTATGCAGGGAGTGTAGCAGGTATGCAGGGAGTGTAGCAGGTATGCAGGGAGGGTGTAGCAGGTATGCAGGGGAGTGTAGCAGGTATGCAGGGAGTGTAGCAGGTATGCAGGGAGTGTAGCAGGTATGCAGGGAGTGTAGCAGGTATGCAGGGAGTGTAGCAGGTATGCAGGGAGTGTAGCAGGTATGCAGGGAGTGTAGCAGGTATGCAGGGAGTGTAGCAGGTATGCAGGAGTGTAGCAGGTATGCAGGGAGTGTAGCAGGTATGCAGGGAGTGTAGCAGGTACGCAGGGAGTGTAGCAGGTATGCAGGGAGTGTAGCAGGTATGCAGGGAGTGTAGCAGGTATGCAGGGAGTGTAGCAGGTATGCAGGGAGTGTAGCAGGTATGCAGGGAGTGTAGCAGGTATGCAGGAGTAGCAGGTATGCAGGGAGTGTAGCAGGATGCAGGAGTGCAGTATGCAGGGAGTGAGGTATGCAGGGAGTGTAGCAGTATGCAGGGAGTGTAGCGATCAGGTGGCAGGGAGGGAGTGTCAGGCAGCTGCAGGGAAGTGACACCGGATAAGGACTTGGTACCTAAATTCCTTATGGAAGGATTCCCTTCCAAAAATAGGGTCTCTTCCTCCCCTCCTCCCTCTCTTCCATCCAGCAACATCAGTCTTCAATAAAGGTAAGTGCCACATTCATTTCATTCATTTGTGCATATAAATCTATCTTTAAGGCCCCCCAAATTTTTTTTTCTAAACTTCTGGGTTTCTGGAACGGATTAATTGAATTTCCATTATTTCTTATGGGGAAAATGGTTTCAGTTTTCGTGTGTTTCAGTTTTAGTGCATCCTTCAGGAACGGATTAAACACAAAAACCGAGGGATGACTGTACAGTGTTCCCTTATTGTCCCCACCGCACCCCTGTCATATGATGATGACTGTGCAGGCTTAATAGGTGCTCTTTGTGCATACCTCTCTATAGTGACTCACTACATTCATGTTAGGGATGCCCCTGGCTGATTGAATGAGGTGAACTCAAAGTGCCTGCAAGTTATACACGAGATGTTTATGAATGCTGAATGTGCTGCTAATATGTTGAAGTAAACAGTGGTAACTCACCTCACACAGGTAATGAATGACTTGGTTGATCAAGGACCTGTCAGGAGACAGCCATACAGGGAAATTGTGGCTCGACTATCAAAGTCAGGTATGTGTTAATGCTCTTCATTCATGCATTGTGTACCAGTGACTGGGAGCTTCCTGTCTTCTGGGCCTAGCTTTTTCTCACTCAGTTGTAATTTGACAATAGTTCAGGGTGATCCAAAATGCCATCTCATCTTTTCTTTTCATAAGTGGGTTTTTTGTGAATGATTACCATTCATCATGCAGATGGGCAGGTTGTATTTGTAAATTTCACATTACTGTTCATGAGAGTAACAAACACATGATCAAATAGCAGAAAAAGATGGAAAAGTATCTGTAGCATGAGGCTGGTACATATCCCCCAGCCCTGTTTGATAAGGAAACAATGTAACTGCAAATTAAGTGCTTTGGCTCACATCCTGAGAACCAGTTACCCTGAAGTGGCAGTTCATTGGGTTCCCTATGTTGTTGATGAGTCAACTACTAACCTTTTCATTATTACGACCCCTGAAATTAAAAGTACTGACAGTGTTGCAATTTAAAAAATAATAACAATCTAAAATGGTATTAATGTTTTTTCTAAAAGTTATGACACCAAAATTGCAAAAAAAAAAAAAAAGGGCAAAACTTATGTGGAAACAGTGGAAACTTGACTTACGAGTTTTCCGAGTTACAAGCTGTCGCTCGGTCGAATTTTTGCTTTGAGTTGCGAGCCAAAATCCAAGTTACGAACAAAAAAAAAAAAAAAATTTTACTGAAAATGACATTTGGCAAAAACCTCGGCCTAAATGGCACAACGAAAAGTAGTTTTGGGACTTGGTACTTATAATACAATGCTAGTGCGCTGTTCTCACTTAAGGTAATCGTGTAATTATCTTTAGTTATTCTACAAAAAAATAAAGTTGCTAAGTTTTGATATTTGCAAATTATCTTGCCCTTTACTCCCACACAAATCCCAAAATATTTGGAATATTTCCAATATTCCACAGGCTAATTGTAGAACAATCATTTTTTTATGATTCCTGTCCATATTATTGCATTTATGTACATACTTCAATAATAAATGGTGGGCTTCATAAAATAAGTCAATAACTTGCTTCCGAGATATTCATATATCACTGCACTAGTGATCTAGTGCAGTTAGCCTCTCAAAAACTCAGTTTTCTCTTACCCAGGACCAAAGAACATGTTATAGGAAGGAGCAGTAATGATTTTATATGCTCGAACTGGTCCTGGACACTCGCCATATTATGGCCTATTTTATTCATTCTAGAGTATATATCATGTTTCTATGTAACTTAGTGTTTATTATGTCATATTAGATCAATTCTGATATTAGCATTATATTAAAGTACAGTGGTACCTTGAGTTACGAGCTTAATTCGTTTCAGAAGGCTGTTTGAGTGCCGATACCAAACGAATTTGTTCCCATAAGGAATAATGTAAATTAGATTAATCTGTTTCAGACCCCCAAAATTACACTTACAAAAGCACTTACAGAAATACACTTACATAATTGTTCGAGTTGGGAGCTGCTCGTAAGTCGAGATACCACTATATTTTCTCCTGCCCTTGGGGTGGTTTTTTGGGGGCTGGAACGGATTAATGGCATCATCATCGAGCAAACTGAGTTATGAGCTCGGTCATGGAACGAATTAAACTCGTAAGTTAAGGTACCACTGTATTTGACTATTAAAACTACCCTATAAATAACCCAGAATTCAGTAATTTGGCTAATTTTACACAAAATTCAACAACTTACAATTAAAAACAGTCCAAAATAAACACTGTAGACAGTCCAGCCATTAAAACCATAAATCTAGCACCAGACAACACGCACGCACGCACACACAAACTTCAAAAGTTTAAACATAATATATATAATATTCACTCGCACTACTGTGCATGCTATATACAGTAGACCGTCATTTAGCAAGAGTTTATGTGGCACGATTTGGGTATTGCACAATTAAAGAATTGCGGCACATTTTTATCTAACACTATGTAAAATTAACTTTACACGGTTCGTGGGAAGGGAAAATTTTTTGAGCGTGCGGTTGCCCGCGGTGGGTTAAACCATTGAGTCAGTGGGGGAGACCTACTGCTATCCCCCGCCACCCTCATCCACCCACACCACCCTCCCAGTGTTCAGTTTGGTTCATACGCGTCCAGGACGACAATAATCGGGAAGCTCGCTGTGTTTATTTACATACATTTTATGCTAGAAGTGCATGGAATGAAGTGCCCCAATCAACATTAAATGCAGGCTGGGGAAAGTTATGGCCTTCTGTAGTTAATTCTTTCACTGGTTTTACCTTGCTTGAGAATCAGGTTCAGGAAATTGTTCAGCTGGCAAGGAGATTACCAGGTGATGGTTTTGAAGATATGAATGAGCTCTTAGAAGATGATGATGATGATGATGAAGACAGGAGTCCAGAGGAAATGTTGACAGAGTTTGATGCACAGATACAATGGAGGGAGATAACAGAAGATGAAGAAGAACCTGAAGAAAAACAGTTAACATTGCAGCAGTTACGTGAGCAGTTCCATATTACAGTGGTCCCTCGGTTTTCGTGCATCTCCAAACTCAAACATTTATGTAAGTGTATTTTCGTAAGTGCTGTTGCAAGTGTATTTTTGGGGGTCTGAAATAGACTAACCTACGTGACATTATTTCTTAAGGAAGTAAATTCGTTCGGTAATGGCACTCGAGCAGCATTCTGGAACAAATTTTCGGCGAAAACCGAGGGACCACTGTATTGGTAAAGTTGCAGACTTTTTCACTGAAGAGGACCCTGACAAAGCTAGAAGCAGGGCTTTGAAACGGGGTCTAGACCAGTTGATGATGCCCTACCGTCACCTGTATAATGTAATGCAGGGTAAAAGAGCCCAGAGATCCATTACAGAATTTATGAACACTGCAATACACCCATCGACTTCAGTACCAGAACCTCTACCATCCACTTCTACCGACAACCAACAACCATCCACCTCAGCCCAGTAGGGCCAAACCATCCATATCCACTCTCTTCACAACCATCCACAAACATTACCCACAATTTAAGGTAAGAAATACTATTATTTCTATTGCATTTGTAGTCTTAAGCAGTAATATATCACAACAATGCACGACAATTACATATCCACCTCAGCGCAGTAGGGCCACATCATCCATATCCACTCTCTTCACAACCATCATTACCCACAATTTAAGGTAAGAAATACTATTATTTTTATTGCATTTGTAGTCTTAAGCAGTAATATATCACGACAATGAACTACGATTACATATTCACCTTCAATTTTTGAAAGATCTGTTGGTCTAAAAAAAACTTGTTTGGTATTTTTGGGACTCCCAGGAACGTAACCCTATTTTCCCCATAAGATCTTAAGTTCAGTTAACACGATTTTATTTAACACGACGTTTTCAGGAATGTAACTATCGTGCTAAATGACGGTCTACTGTATGTACACAGGACAGGGAATTCTGATTTAAACCCTACTGTAAAACTCTTCCTAGATAGCTGCAACAGAACTCAGGCATAATACAAGACATAAAATATGATATCCCAAGTGTCTGACAACCTGTTTACAAATTCAATGTGCATAAAAGGCCTGAAGATTCCAAAGGCTTACTATCTGATACCCACTTCAAAGTTACTCTTAAAAAGCACTTCCTTACCTTAATGTGATCTTGACACCAATATACCATGTTAAACAAATTCTGAAACCTGCTGTTTTAATCCAATTCTGTCCCTGTTCTTGTTCCAGGTTTCCTTCATATATTATCGGACAGGGCTCATATTTTGTATTGTAATTCCATTTGTATTATAGAACCACTTGCCCTGCTCAACTTGACAACATATCTTCTTAGTTAATTCATAATAAAAGTTACAATGAGTACATTTCAAGTATAGTATAAGTTAACTTTTCCCTGAGATGCTATGCATTCTATGGGCCTTCAGTTTATTGTATGACCTGTGCAGCAAAACTGAAACTTAGATCAGTAGTTGCATTTGCATTTAACCCTAAAACGGTCCAAACGTATATATACGTTCGCACGCCTAGTGCCCCGAATATTTTGAAAAAAAATTATATAGAAATAAAGAACACATTCTTTTAAGTGTTATTGGATAAAAAAAAACAATTCGGGTGAGTAGTTACCGAGATATGAGGCGGAGAAGTTGGCACTGGATGCTCACCTGACAGCAACAGGAGCCCTGCCGCTTGCAGAATTGTTGCCGATATACCTTTTTTTCTCTTTTTTTTTTTATTTTTATATAATTTTTATGTTCTGATAATTACAATTTATAGTAGTTCTTGTGATTTCATAGCCAATCTTTGTTCTGACAGTAATATTAGGTACTGAAATTGTACTCAATAATAATAATGATAGTGCATAAAAATGATGATAATAATAATAATAATACAATAAAGTTCCCTTGAAGCCATTATGTAAGATATGTGTCACTGCCTTATCTCATCTGATCTCCACTAATGATGACTGGTGACATTTGACGAGGGGTGAGGGGTAGTCTTATCTCTTCTTATCAGTCCAGTAATTAAGTGATGACATTTGACGAGCTTTCACTGCTTCCCTTTATTTGTTAGCAAACCTGTCTGTCTATGTCTGTGTGTCTGTCTTTCTGTCTGCTTGTCTCAGAGAGTAGCTCATAAACCAACTGGTATTACGCAGATCACAAGCACATTATATCACTTTGTCTTGATTTTTTTTAGTTATCCTAGGTAATTTACACTATGTATAATTGTATTTACGTATGTGTTCTTGAGAGATAGAGACAGATAGATACAGACACAGACAGAGATAGACAGCCAATCAGGTACCCAGCTGACCAGCCAGGTGGCCAACCAGCTGCTTGCCAGCCAGCTGGCCTGCCAGCCTGCCGACATCACTTTCCACTTCAAAGGGGAGTGTTAATATGACATGACATCAGTGAATCCTTGGTGTTTGCCACAGTGTTTGCTCTAGCTGGCGCTCAATTTAACTGGTGCTCCCACAAGGTACTAAGTGGTCCCAGATTTTTTTAATATGGCGCACACCGAGTGTTAAGACCCATTTTATGCTGACCAGGCATCTCAGGCCAATCATGCCAAATTTGGAGGCAGGAAAAATAAAACGCAAATATACGTTTGGGGCAGTAGCAGTACTAACGTATATATACGTTTGAACCGTTTAAGAGTTAACCAACATTTGTAAAAATCTTCACAAATGTTCTAGCATTTTTTTTTTCTAGAACTCCCAACAAATTGCTTGAAAAAAAAAAAAAATCTAGTAGCTATAAGTTTATTTTAAAGCTGCCCAAAATGGTTTACATAACCAGGGGCTTTATAGAAATTGTCAAAAAGGTTACCTTTTTCTGAATCAATTATAAACCATACTTTGTAGAAATAAAGGTTATCATTTTAATTCCAGTTTCTCCATAACACAGAGAAATATATATTTTCTCTTGACACCACCACTTGCTTCAGAAGTCATCGTTAAGTGCACTTTACTTAATATGTTAATAAAAACACAAAAAATGCTCTAAATCCAGGGAAAATTAGAGACTGAATGATGAGGGTAAGCATGAGTGATCACAAAAACTGGCAAGTGAGGCCTATGGCTCAGGGAATAATGAAAAGAGTGGTCTTGACATGGCCACTTTGGCCTGTACTAAACAAACATTGGATTCTGGATGCGTCTGCTTTGGCCCATACTGGATAAACGTCAGTTAGCAGACTTGGCTTGATACATCAGAAGACAACTGGACACTATCACAATGGACGAAATTCAGAATTACAAACTATTTTGTCCATTTTGTACGATAATTAGGAGCATTCGTTTGACCAACGTTTTTGACCAAAATTGCCAAAATCTGTTACTGAGATGTTTTACTGTATTTTCGAGTTTGCAGGCTCCTACATCACTTAGATGCATATCTAAACTGTCTTTACAGTTATTTTGTATGATCCATGTATAAAGGGCTCAATGTTGCATTTACTAGAAGAGAAAGTAACAGAACAGACCCAAGCTGAACGAAAGCTAAAATCAGGAGGAAAATAGCACACCTCCACCTCTTCTCTGAAAATGCTACATACAGCACTGCCAGGTTGATGACTAAACAAGGGAAGCAGCTAGGAGGAGACCTGCCCATACAGCTCTTATTATCAATTGCCAACATGTTCAACAGTTGCAACTAGAAATAAACGGAGTAAATACAGCCCAGTTAAAAACACAAAACACAGGAATATCCATTTACTACGTGATTAAGAAGTTGTACGAGGTGGAACATCCGTGGAGTCTTGATATTAATGAACTGAATACAGTGGTACCTCGGTTTACGATGTTATCACCTTACGTTATTTTCGGTAACCGATATTTATAACGTAAGAAATTTGTTTGTGGTTTACGATGTTTGCTTCGTTACCGACATTCGTACGGACCTGTCCGCTTGGCGCCCAGCTGAGCGCGCACTCCGGGGAGCGTCAGTGCTATTGTTTACAAGCGAGAGCGACCACCCACCCACACCCACGCATTCATACCAGTATATTGTCATTATTCCACTGTTTTTAGTGCTTGCAACTGCTAAATAAGCTACCATGGGTCCAAGGAAAGATCCTAGTGCTAAGCCTGTGGCAAAGAGGAACAGAAATATATGTACGATAGAAGTGAAGAAGGAGATAATAGAAAAATATGAAAGTGGAGTGCGTATCAGTGAGCTGGCCAGGCTGTATGGTAAACCCTATTCTACCATCGCTACCATTGTGGATAAGAAATATTTAAGTAAAATCAAGGAAGCTGTTGTTGCAAAAGGTGCATCTGTGATCACAAAACAGAGACCACAAGTGGTGGAAAATGTGGAAAGGTTGTTGTTGGTGTGGATCAACGAGAAACAGTTAGCAGGAGATACTGTTTCGGAGGGAATAATATGTGAAAAAGCAAGGCAGTTGCATGATGATCTCCTTAAGAAAATGCCTGCAACGAGTGAAGTGAGCGAATTTAAAGCCAGCAGAGGCTGGTTTCAAAAATTTAAGAAGCGTACTGGCATACATAGTGTTGTGAGGCATGGTGACGCAGCCAGTTCTGACAAAAGTGCGGCTGAAAAATATGTTCCTGAATTCCAGGAGTACCTAGAGGCTGAACAATTCCTCCCCCAACAAGTGTTTAATTGTGATGAAACAGGCCTGTGCCAAATGGAGTGATGTGCAAGCATTTATGGATGAATATCACCCTAACCATGCTGTTGCAGGCCGTGCTGGCAACCTGTACAATGACACAGTGGTGTGTCATTTCAGGGATGTGTTAAAGAATCGCCAGACACAGATCTCCCTGGACAAATTTGTTGTTAGAAAGAGGTCTAGTGACTCTCAAGCTGGTCCTAGTGGCATTCAAAGAAAAAGGGAAGTAACCCCAGAAAAGAACTTACCACCTGCAGTGTTAATGGAAGGGGATTCCCCTTCCAAACACTAGCATACTACTCCACCTTCTCCCCTCCTCCCGTCCTCCACACATCAACAACTCTTCAATAAATGTAAGTGACATGTTATTGTACAATATTTGCATGTATATTTATGTATTCTTTATTAAATTGTGTATTATTTAATGTCCAAAGTTCTAAAAATATTTTATTTAACTACTTTTGGAAGTCTTGGACGGATTAAATTTATTTCCATTATTTCTTATGGGGAAAATTGATTCGTTTACGATTGTTTCGCTTAAAATATGCCCCTCTGACGGATTAAAATCGTAAACCGAGGTACCACTGTATTCTCTTCAGACTTTTATGCGGGTGTATGTAAAGCATCCATAACTTATATGAGTATAAATTTTGGAAAGCTTTAGTTTTGTATGAAAAATGTACAGTCAACCCTCCGTTTTCGTGCTTAATTCGTTCCTGAGGGATCGACTAAAACTGACATACATGAAAACTGAAACCATTTTCCCCATAAGAAATAATGGAAATTCAATTAATCCGTTCCAAAAACCCAGAAGTTTGAATTTTTTTTTTTTTTTTTTTTTTTTGGGGAGGGCCTTTAAGATAGATTTACATGCACAAATGAATGAACTCAATGTGACACTTACCTTTATTGAAGACTGATGTTGCTGGATGGAAGAGAGGCTATTGTTTGGAAGGGAAATCCCCTTCCATAAGGAATTTAGGTACAAGTCCTTATCCGGGGCCACTTCCCTGCATGCCTGCTACACTCCCTCCCTGTCTGCTACACTCCCTGCATGCCTGCTACACTCCCTGCATGCCTGCTACACTCCCTGCATGCCTGCTACACTCCCTGCATGCCTGCTACACTCCCTGCATGCCTGCTACACTCCCTGCATGCCTGCTACACTCCCTGCATGCCTGCTACACTCCCTGCATGCCTGCTACACTCTTAAATTCCATTATGTTTCTCACTTTCTTTACCAAAGGACTGGCACTAGGAGCTTTCTTTGGGCCCATGGTAGCTTATTTAGTAGTCACACACAATAATCAAAGGCCAAAAACAATGAATTCTTAATAAATGTTTTGTATGAACTCCTGGGATGATGTTCACTCAAGCATAAACAATGCTACACTGCATGACAATGTGCATGGGTGGCAGTCTAGCGGGCTTTGTATGTGCGGGGCACTGGTGGACAGGTTCCGTACCAAGAACGAAAACGGAGGTAAAATTTCCCCCAAAAAACTGCACGAAAACTGAAACACACGAAAACAGAGATACACGAAAACGGAGGATTGACTGTATCAGTAGTCAGTGTAGCAGACATGATTTCCTCTTGCTTAGCATGAGTGACAGAGCCATGTTGCACTTCAGGAAAATGTTAAAAGAGGCGCCAGAAACAGAGCACTCTGGACAGTTACTTTTCTAGACAGGAATCTAGTGACTCTCAAGCTGGTCCTAGTGGCATTAAAAGAAAAAGAAGGGAAGTAACCCCAGATAAGGACTTGTTACCTGAAGTCCTTACACTAACCCTTCCCCCTTTCCTCCTCCCTATCTTCCAGATGCCAGCAACTCTCTTCAATAAAGGTAAGTAAATGTTACTTTAAATGTTTAATTATAAATTTATTACTTTTATAATTGTTTTGTGTATGTAAAACTATAGTATTTATTCTTTAAAAAAATGAATTTTTTGTGAATATTTTTGGGTGGAACGGATTAATTGTATTTACATTATTTCTTATGGGAAATAAGGTTTCGACTTTCGAGCAATTTGTGTTAAAGTCTAGCTCCTGGAACGGATCATGACCGAAACACGAGCGACCACTGTAAAGGGTATTTTCCAAATTTTGCATGTTAATTTCCTTTGATTTACGGAACATATTTTCAAGGTTATCTGAGGATTATCAAAGCTGTGATGTCAGAACCCTTCTGGGAAGACAGTGAGTGAATAAGTGATGGAGAAAGTGTTTCTTATTTTTAGGATCACTCTACCTTGGTGGGAGTTGATCATTATAAACCTTGGTATGGGATTTTATTTTATTTGAATTCAATGCTATATTTTTAATTAACTGTAGTTTGGAAATTAGGAGGTGTGGGATTACCAAAAGTATTATCCAGAGGGCTGAGGAGGGGCTTGGACTTCCAGCAAGCATGCATGAGCGTGTTAGATAGGAGTGAATGGAGACAAATGGTTTTAAGGACTTGACGTGCTGTTGGAGTGTAAGCAAGGTAACATTTATGAAGGGATTCAGGGAAACCAGGACTCAAGTTCGACTGACTTGAGTCCTGGAAATGGGAAGTACAGTGCCTGCACGCTGAAGGAGGGGTGTTAATGATGCAGTTTTATAACTGTAGTGTATGCGCACCTCTGGCAAGACAGTGATAGAGTGAATGATTATGAAAGTTTTTCATTTTTGGGCCACCCTGCCTTAGTGGGAGACAGCCGATGTGCTAATAAAAAAAAAAAATGCTCCTTTTGCTTTTATAGTTTCTATAAAGGCTGAGGTGAACATAATGAATATCAAAGAGGCATTTGTTTCAAATGTGATCCCTGTGTGTCCAACAGTTTTCCAGAATTGCCTAAAGTCTGCATTAGCATTACCATTAGGTGTTTTAAAAATGTGCAGTAAAAAGTAGCATTAATATTTATAGGATTAGGAGTTTGAAAAGAGAGCAGCTTCCAATTCATCAAATAATTCAAACAAGACATGATGGGACACATCATCAAAGCTGAAAATACAAGAGAAAATAGAAACCTTACACACTCATCTTTTATTTGAGAGATCTGATGCTACATATACTGGATGCCAAAACCACAAAAAATGTAAAATCATCATATTCATGAGGATAAGAAACCTCTTGAACAAGTGTTTAACACTGCTAAAAAGAATAAAAAGGCATAATATAATGACTGGAACAGTACACAAATAACCTGCATATAGAATAAGTTGCATTCTCCTATGTGTGGGTTATTTGTGTATGTTTACCACTGCAGTTTACCTGTTTGTCAGTGCTACTTTTAAGGAAATTTTACTGGATATAGGTTTTGCAAGTTTTGTTTAACCAAAACCATTTATGTGGTAAAGATAGTGGGTGGAATATAACAAAAATCTTATATTAGTACATTTATCAGGTGTAGTACAGAAATATAGAAAAAAGTTTAAGCTCATTCAAAATAATTACTTTTTTTTTTTTTTTTACAAACTCCATAGTCTGGTACAATTCCTTAGCTGGAACACTGTAATGACATTTATTTTTCTACAAAAAAAAAAAAAATTTCCACTGTTAAGTAAGGGATCAAAATGTGCATTTCCAGTACTTTTAGGTGCAATATATACATGACTGTTGATTGCATATCTTGAGTAGTTACACTGCCTTGTCCCCTTCAAAATGGTGAAACAAGAAACAGCACATAAACCCTTTGAGTGTCCAGACCTCCCCAATCAAAAACTTGTCCACAAGATCCAACCCTTCCCCTCCACAAAAAAAAAAAATTCTTATGAAATGATAGAGAATCTTTTTCCCAAGGTAATGACACCAAAAGAGTGAAATCTGAGGGAAAATTTACACAATTATGCTGGCACAAATTTAATGGTCTTGGCACAAATTACACACCAGCAATTTTGCCCACTTTGAGTCCTAATTTAAGCTAATTCCATTATTTCAATTGACCAAGTTCTTAGCTTAGCTTTCCATTCTATTGATTGAGCACAACAAACCACCCATTCAACTAGTATTTCAACTACCCAGTGAAGTGATCAGAATTTGGTAATTTGGCCAGTTTCACACAAAATGAATAAAATACCAATTTAAAATTAGTCCATAATAAACATAGACATTCCTTGCACTAAAACAACATTTCCTCTGCTCATTAGTCATGTCTACAGCTCTTCACTATACAGTAGGATCCCCCATATCCACGGGTCCAGTTTCTATGGTTTACCATGGCCAGAAAATACAGTGGACCCTTGGTTTTCGTGAGTCTTGGTTATCATGAATTTTGGTTATCGGCAACCTTTTTTTTTTTTCAAAATATAGCCTTGGTTTTCATGTTTTCCCTTGGATTTCGGGGGTGGTACGGAATGCATCCCAGTGGCCCTGCACACACAATGGGTGCCACAGACGCATTCAGCACCAGTCTGCCATTATTTCTCAATGAGTGAGCATCACACCCTGCATTCATATGAAACATTTCGCAATTACAGTAATCCAATGTTTTTTGTGCTTGCAACCGCTAAATAAGCTACCATGGCCCCAAAGAAAGCTCCTAGTGCCAGCCCTTTGTTAAAGAAGGTGAGAAACACGATAGAATTAAAGAAAGAAATAATAGAGAAATACGAAAATAGCATAAGTGTGGCCGATCTTGCCAGGATGTACGAGATTCCCCATTCAACGATCACTTCCATCATGGGGAAGAAAAAGGAAATCAAGGAAGTTGATGTTGTGAAAGGGGTAAATGTGATAACGAAACAGAGGTCACAAACAATCGAAGATATGGAGAACTTGTTGTTGGTGTGAATCAACCAAAAACAATTAGCGGGAGATAGTGTTGTGAAGTTGATAATTTGTGAAAAGGCAAGGCAGTTGCATGCTGATCTCAAAGAAAATGCCTGGAACAAGTGCTGATGTTAGTGAATTTAAGGCCAGCAAAGGCTGGTTCAAAAATTTCAAGAAGCGAAGTGGCATACACAGTGTTGTAAGGCATGGTGAGGGAGCAAGTTCAGATAAAGATGCGGCTGAAAAATTTGTGCAGGAATTCAAGGAGTACATTGAGGGTGAAGGATTGTTCCCCCAACAAAATCTCATTTACCCCCTCCCTCCAACCTTTCCTAGGAAGACCCCTACCCCGCCTTACTTCTACTACAGATTTATACGCTCTCAAAGTCATTCTACTTGGTTCCATCCTCTCTAAATGACTAAACCACCTCAACAACCCCTCTTCAACTCTATGACTAATACTTTTAGTAATGCCACACCTCCTAATTTCCACACTACGAATTCTCTGAATAATATTTACACCACACACTGCCCTTAGACATGACATCTCCACTACCTCCAGCCTACTCCTTGCTGCAGCATTTACAACCCATGCTTCACACCCATGTAAGTGTGTTGATACCACTAAACTCTTGTACATTCTCTTCTTTGCCTCCATGGATAACGTTTTTTGTCTCCACAGATACCTCAAAGCACCAATCACCTTTTTCCCTCATAAACCCATCTGCTGATAAGTCAACTCCCAAATACATGAACACATTCACTTCTTCCATACTTCTTCCAATGTGATATTCAATTTTTCTTTATCTAAATCATTTAATATCCTCATCACCTTACTCTTATTTATGCTCACTTTCAAATTTCTTCCTTTACATCCCTTCCCCTCCCAAACTCATCCACTAACTTCTGCCATTTTTTTTAGAATCTCCCAAAAGCACAGTATCATCAACAAAAAGTAACTGTCAACTCCCATTTTGTATTTGATTCCCCATAATTTAATCCCACCCCTCTCTCCAACACCCTAGCATTTACTTCTTTTACAACCCCATCTATAAGTTAAACCATGGTAACATTACACTTCCTTGTCTAAGACCTACTTTTACTGGGAAGTAATCTCCCTCTCTCCTACACACCCTAACCTGAGCCTCACTATCCTCATAAAAACTCTTTACAGCATTTAGTAGCTTACTTCCTATTCCATACATTTGCAACATCTACCACACTGCTCCCCTTTCCATCCTATCATATACCTCTCATATGGATACAAAAAAGGTCTGGAAACTAGGCCCCAAAAGGGTTAACAGGAGTACATCTGGACCAGTAAGTGCATACACAGCAATTCTTTGCAAAGGCGGCACCAAAATCTTTGAAAGAGTGCTGAGAAGCCAATTTACTGATTGTGTGGAAAAGTGAATCTCTCAGGAAAGGTTCCTTGATGGTGGTGTGGAGTTCTTGATGCAAAGAACTGGACCTGAATTCTCTTCCTTTTAATCAAACCTGATTGCTTCCAATTTCCCCAGGCACTGTATGACTCCTATGGATTTAGCATTTCTCCCCTTCCCCATTAGAGTAATAATGATGTACAGTGGCCCCTCCATTTTCGTCATTAATCTGGTCTAGAGAGACTAGCGAAAACTGAAATCAATGAAAACTGAAACCATTTTCCAAATAGGAAATAATGTAAATCCAATTAATCCGTTCCAGACACCCAAAAGTATTAACAAAAACTTTTTTTTAGCTTAAATATAGATTTACATGCAGAAAAGAATGAACATTCAACATGACACTTACCTTTTTTGAAGACTCTTGTTGGTGTATGGAAGACAGGAAGAAGGGAAGAGGGAAGAGAGGTTATTCTTTGGTAGGGGAATCCCCCTCCATAAGGACTTTAGGTACCAAGTCCTTATCCGGGGTCACTTCCCTTCTTTGTGTTTTACTGCCACTAGAACCAGCTTGAGAGTCACTGGACCCCAGTCGCACAAAAAAATTGGTCCAGAGAGCTCTGTTTCTGGAGTCTTTTTAAAATTTCCCTAAAATGGAACATGGCATTGTCAATGTAAAAGTCAACGGCACGGCTTGCAACAGCTTTCTGAAGGTGATGTTCCTCCACAAATGCTTGCACCCTAATCCACATTGCACAAATCTCCTTAATCTCTGAAGAAGATACCTTCTTCCATCTCTCTTCCTCCTCCTGTGAAGCAATTTCCTCAGATGTGCTCTGTTGCTGTTGCAGATGAAGGTGTTGCAGCTCTTCAGTGGTTAGCTCTTCATTATGGTCCTCCACCAACTCTTCCACATCCTCGCCACTCACATCCAACCTAATGGAATTCCCCAATGCCACAATATTTTCCACAACATGCAGAGGGTCAACAGGGTTAGCCCCAAACCCTTCAAAATCCTTCACTTGGACACAATCTGGTTACAATTTTCTCCAAGCAGAGTTCATCGTCCTGGAAGTCACTCCCTGCCCAGCCTTATCTATAAGGCTTATGCAATGGAAGATATTGAAGTGATCCCTCCAGAACTCTCTTAGGGTCAATTTAGTGTCTGAGGTCACATCAAGCACCTTTGAAACATTGCTTTGGTGTACAGTTTTTTGAAGTTTGCAATGATCTGCTGGTCCATGGGCTGGATGAGAGGAGTGGTGTTAGGAGGCAAGAACTTCACTGTTACAAAACTGAATTCCTTAGACAATTGGTCTTCCAAGTCTGGAGGATGAGCAGGAGCATTGTCCATTAACAGGAGGCACAGGAGGTACTTCTTCACACTCGGGTCAAACACTTCATTGAACCATTCCAGGAAAATTTCCCTCGTGACCCATGCCTTACTGTTAGCCTTCCACATCACACACAATTTACTCTTGACGACTGTTTTTCTTGAACACACTGAGATTTTCAGAGTGATACACCAGTAAAGGCTTCACTTTGAAATCCCCACTAGCATTACCACAGAACAAGAGAGTTAGCCTGTCTTTCATAGGCGTGTGTCCTGGCAGTGCCTTTTCCTCCTGCATGATGTAGGTCCTCTTTGGCATTTTTTTCCAAAAGAGGCCTGTTTCATCACAATTGAACACTTGTTGGGGAAAGAAATTTTTCAGCCTCTACATAGTCTTTGAATTCCTGCACAAATTTTTCAGCTGCATGTTTGTCTGAACTTGCAGCCTCACCATGCCTTACAACACTGTGCATGCCACTTCGCTTCTTGAATTTTTCGAACCAGCCTTTGCTGGCCTTAAATTCACTAACAGCAGCACTCGTTCCAGGCATTTTCTTTATGAGATGATCATGCAACTGCCTTGCCTTTTCGCAAATTATCAACTGCACAATACTATCTCCTAACTCTTTTTGGTGATCCACACCAACAACAATTTCTCCACATCTTCAACTGTTTATGATCTCTGTTTTGTTATCACATTTACCCCTTTTGCAACATCAGCTTCCTTGATTTCTTTTTTCTTCGCTACAATGGAACTGATAGTTGATGGGGGCTTCCCGTACATCCTGGCGAGGTCGGCCACACGTACGCCACTATCATATTTTTCTATGATTTCTATCTTTAATTTTATGGTGTTCCTCACTTTCTTTACCAAAGGAGTGGCACTAGGAGCTTTCTTTGGGCCCATGGTGGCTTATTCAGCAGTCATACACAATGAAAAGTGCCAAAAACAATGGATTATTAAGAAATGTTTCATATGACCTCGCAGGATAATGTTCACTCACTGAGAAACAACACGCCACTGCCTGAGAAAGTGTGTGGGGGAGGCTTTGTGTGCATGCGAGGCACTTAGACAGGTACCATACCAACAATGAAAACCGAGGAAAGCAACGAAAACGGAGGCAATTTTTGATGAAAACTGAAATCAATGAAAACAGAGATCGACGAAAAGGGAGGGTCCACTGTACAACCCAAGAGCAGGAAAGATCATGCCTATCACAACTATAAGATCAGTTTAACAAAATCACCAAGGTTTTGGCTGGAAAAGAAAACAATATGTACTGTCATCTACACGGATTTTGCAGAGGTATCCAACAAGTGTGACCATGGAGCAATAGTTTGTAAAACAAGGCTGATAGGCATTACGAGAAAAGCAAGGAAAAGGACACTCAGAGTTTTAATGAACAGGACACAAAGTTTTGATAAACTAAAAATCCATTCTTAAAAAATAAAAAAAATATAAAGGCATGGCCCTGGCATCCTTACAGTTTCTGATCCTCAAAGTAGACAAATCACCATCCTCTATGGATACCAAAATAAGCATGAATGCTGCCTCAGTAACAGACTGAAAAATTACAGATATCAACACCATATTAGTATTTTTTTTTTTGTCCAGTGGGCAAAGAAAGATAATATGGTGGTTAATGGTGACAAATTGAAACTTGCTAGCTATGGAAAAATAAAAAATTCAAATGAACAGACTAAAAAATAAACCATCTCCTAGAATGAAAGGACCACACAAAAGACTTATGACATATGTCACAGATGTCAGTACAAATATAAATTCTTAAACAATATACCCCTTCCCCAAAACAAGACAAAAGTTGTTCACTCAAATGCAGGAAACAACAAAAATCAGTTACTGTATTATACAAAATTATCTCTAGTACTTAATAATTCAGTAATAAAATACAGTAACAATAATACTGTACTAATTTATTTTAAAGATATAGTACTATGTACAGTACTTTTGAATAGAGGACAGCATAAAAAATTATAAATTCAGTAGTTGCAGCTACATTTCGTTACAAGCCTTTATGTATAAGTGTCATGAAATTTGTTCTTCATTTCTTCAGAATGAAGAGAGACCATTGCACAAGTCTGAGTATACAACAAAAATAGAGCATCTGCAAGAATATATGTAATGTTTTTCCTGTCCAGTACAGTATTTTTTTTTTTTTCAACAAGTCGGCCGTCTCCCACCAAGGCAGAGTGACCAAAAAAGAAAGAAAATCCCCCAAAAGAAAATACTTTCATCATTCAACACTTTCACCTCACTCATACATAATCACTGTCTTTGCAGAGGTGCTCAGATACGACAGTTTAGAAGTCCCTCCAAACTGCCAATATCCCAAACCCTTCCTTAAAGTGCAGGCACTGTACTTCCCATTTCCAGGACTCAAGTCCAGCTAACCCGCTTCCCTGAATCCCTTCACTAAATATTACCGTATTACATGACCATATATGAAAGACGAAGATGTACAGTAGTAGTAGAAGTTGTAAATTTGAGGCAGACAGATAAATACTAGAAATGAAACATGAAATCTAAGATAATTATGACATGAACAGCTTTCCTCTGAATGGTATAAAAAAAACTGAGGGGAATGGAAACTGACAGATGTACAAGAAGTACCCTTGACATGAAGAGCTACAGTACCCTTGACACGAAGAGCTACAGTACCCTTGACACGAAGAGCTACAGTACCCTTGACACGAAGAGTTACAGTACCCTTGACACGAAGAGCTACAGTACCCTTGACACGAAGAGCTACAGTACCCTTGACACGAAGAGCTACAGTACCCTTGACACGAAGAGCTACAGTACCCTTGACACGAAGAGCTACAGTACCCTTGACACGAAGAGCTACAGTACCCTTGACACGAAGAGCTACAGTACCCTTGACATGAAGAGCTACAGTACCCTTGACATGAAGAGCTACAGTACCCTTGACATGAAGAGCTACAGTACCCTTGACATGAAGAGCTACAGTACCCTTGACATGAGTTACAGTACCCTTGACATGAAGAGCTACAGTACCCTTGACATGAGTTACAGTACCCTTGACATGAAGAGCTACAGTACCCTTGACATGACAAGATACAGTACCCTTGACATGACGAGATACAGTACCCTTGACATGACGAGATACAGTACCCTTGACATGAAGAGATACGGTACCCTTGACATGAAGAGATACAGTACCCTTGACATGAAGAGATACAGTACCCTTGACATGAAGAGCTATAACTGTGAAGCTGAACAGAAAGTGATACAGAAGTACCTCTGAAAATTTTTAAATTTTTTTTTTAGCTTTTCTGAAGTCCTTTTGGCAAAGGGAAAACGAATATTAAAGCCTAAAAACAGGTTCAATAATATTATAAAAGACCAAAAATAGTACAAAATGTTCGAATATTATTTAGTCGAGGTCAAGAGGACACTGACCCATAATTCATTTGCTTCCCCTTATTACTATAACAATGATCTCTTTATGGAACATATCCCTAGTGAATAATGATATGTCTCTCACACTGTCAGTGGATACCCTAGGACAAGAGATGAAGACCGGATGCTTTTCATTATCTTCTTCTTTCAACAAACCGACCATATCCCACCAAGGCAGGTTGGCCCAAGAAGAAAAACGAAAGTCTCTTTTTTTTTTAACTTTAGTAATGTATACAGGAGAAGGGGGTTACTAACCCCATGCTCCCGGCATTTTAGTTACCTCTTACAACACGCATGGAGATAAAAAGAAATAAACAAGAACTGTATTTAGAAAATAGAAGAAAACCCAGATGGATGTGTATATATATGCTTGTATACATGCAAGTGAAGTACACCTAAGTGTAAGTAGAAGAAGAAAGACGTACCTGATATCTTGCATGTTTATGAGACAGATAAAAGACACCAGCAATCCTTCTTTCTTCTTTCAACACGTCGGCCGTTTCCCACAGAAGCGGGGTGGCCCAAAATGAAAAACGAAAGTTTCCCCTTTTACATTTAGTAATATATATATAGGAGAAGGGGTTACTAGCCCCTTGCTCCTAGCATTTTAGTCGCTTCTTACGACACGCATGGCTTACGGAGGAAGAATTCTGTTCCACTTCCCCATGGAGATAAGAGGAAATAAGAACAAGAACTAGTAAGAAAATAGAAGAAAACCCAGAGGGGTGTGTATATATATGCTTGTACATGAACGTGTAGTGTGACCTAAGTGTAAGTAGTAGCAGCAAGATGTACCTGAAATCTTGCATGTTTATGAGACAGAAAAAAGACACCAGCAATCCTACCATCATATAAAACCATTACAGGCTTCCATTTTACACTCATTTGGAAGGACGGTAGTACCTCCCTGGGCGGTTGCTGTTTTTTCTTTGTTGGAGTCTTTTCATTATATGTACAGTAGTTTAAACCAGTCATCAAAGAACGTTTGTTAGGGGAATGAAAAATTTCAGAAAAACAATGGTGCTTGATAAATGGCAAACACAAAGATTCATATTTTCTGGTGCCCACACTGTAAAGCTTCATAGACCATCTTAGTTGTGATTAAGTAAAGCATCATATTGAAAGGTTAGAATCAAACAAAGCAGCAAGAAAAAGTTTTATCAGGAAAATAGCTGTAGCTCTACCACCACTCAAGGGAGGTTCCTTGATACTGTTAAGGGGCTCCTGATCTAAGGAATTGGACATGTGTTCTTTTTCCTTGGACATAAATGTACGTAATGATGATGATAATGCACTACCAAAATATGAATGAAAAAGGACACTTAAATTAGAGAAGAATATTTAACAAAAGACCTGAAAAATACCATTCAATTGTGGAAAATTGTGTTTAGCAGAAAAGGAACATACTTTATGAAAGGCTAGGGTTGCAATGATAGGACCCTTCTGCTGCTGAGGACAGAGACTGTTGGAAAGAAAAAGATAGAGAATGGAAAGAAAGTAAATGTTGATCTAGAAAATGCAGTATATAAACTGACAAACAAGCTATTACAAATCATTACAAAGAATGGAAGCTACTTTTCACAGTTGAAGTTCAAGATGAAAACTGAATTTCAACAGAGATTATTTTGGCATCAGGACAAAAATGATTTCCAGTTTGGAGAGAAAGAGAATCAAATAACACAGAAATAGTAGTAGTAGACTGCATATAAAATGAAGTGCCAAACATCATCAAAGACTAGATATTCCAAACTGAAGAGGAAATTTAATTCTCGCCAGGAAAGTCTTAGCTCCTCCAATCTAATAATGTCTCGTATAAATTAATTTTTGTAGATTAACAATTTTTCTTTTTTTGACATGAAAAGTTATTTATTTAATTACTAAATAAAAAGGTTTGAGGGGAAAAGCCGATGGAGGCAATCAAAATTTATCTTTGAGCCGACAAGCATAGACCTGTACATGATAAATCAAGCTAACGTGCATATTTAGACTTCTACCAGTTGCTAACTCCAACAGTAAGCTGGTGCCAATGGCTAAAATATCAGGATGTATCTTGTATAAATTAGCAATTAACTGTTCAATTTTTTAAAGGCTTCAGATTTTTAAGGTACGGAATCAGTTTAATGTATTTTATTTAATTCTTTCTTCCTTGGTACTTACACGTTATTAAAAAATAACAGATAAAAGCACAAGGTTTTCTACAAGACAGTATCATTTAAAGCTACTGAATCCATGTCTACAAAGATTTATACTTCATAGAAGTGAAGAAAACCATTGCTATTTCATTAATTCCTTACACAGCAAATCACATTTCAACATTATTAGTTTCGATCAAATCTAAATATATTGCAGACAAGTCAAAAGACACCACAAAACTGTTACTTTTAAAACAAGAGCAGAAAACACAACTTAAAACACAAATCTGCCTGAATTTTGCCATCTAATTTGTACCACAAACAAACATCAGCAAACAAGTCTATCCAACAACAGCATGGTTTCAACACCACTGTATCTAGTCTTGTCAATTAACAAAATGTGATATTAGCTTCACTCACCTGTATTCTCTGCACCTCGTGGAATGATCACATCAGCAAACTTTTTGGTCTGCAAAAGAAAGCACAGAAAATTATTTGCCTATTTTGTAATATAATTTCCCACCTAAAATTGCTGTTAATGCTTTGCCATGCATATGCCAATTTGAAAATATAAAATTTAAAATAAAGTGCAGGAAGAAAATTAAAGTTGATGAAAAATAGGAAAAGAACGAAAAAGCATTGTACAGCAGCAGCAGCAGCAGTAGCAGCAGCACAAGTGCACTGTAACACAGCTAGAACAAGTTAAAGGAGAACATAATTTTTGTTACAATATAATAGTCTCAGCTTCACCCTCAAATTTTTTTGGGTATGCACATTTCATAAAAATACTACTACACTGCACAACAATTACATTTAATAACTAAAAATACTTAACATGACTGTCATCCTCATAATTTCAGAATTCAGTATGTTCCAATGAATTTTCATGTCATTCATGGATCCAGACTAAGACACAAATAGTAAAAGGAAAGTTACTTGTAGTATCTACAAAAATAATACAGGTCGTCCATCACTAACCCAGGCAATCAGTAATCCGGCACTAATTTTGCCTAGCATTATTTCAAATTTCCGGGGTTGCCACACCAACCTGCCATTACTGTTTGGTGGTGCTACTTGCTGCATAAGTCATTCCAATTTCTTTTTCTCCATTTATTGTTATAACCTGCTCACTGTTAGCCCTAGCCAAGGTTCCAATGAATAAAAGAAATGCTTCTCGTTGTGTAAAGACACACAGTACATTGTCCATAAAAGATAAGGTGGGGCTTTGAAGCCACTGTTGCCATGAGCTCAGCTCACTCAGATAAGCTGTGACAGGTAAATTTGGGTCAACATATGAGAGAATAGGTCTGTGTGGTAAGTGTGCACTATATAAAAAAAATCCTGCAGCACACAGTGCATGAGAAAAAAACTGCAACCCTATTTTTGGTGTAAAACAGCAACTTTGCTGTGTATTTTTGTATGGTTTTTATGGTTGTATTCTCGTTTTTATGGTCTCATTTGATAGAATGAAGATATACTACACAAACAGATATGATTTAGATTGGTTTCATGAGGAAAAGTACCTTGAAATTGAGCTGAAAGTAGTGGAAATGTTCAATATTCAAGAGTAAACAAATGACATCACCCTCCAATATGTGTCCAACTGGCCGGTCTAACATGCAGTCACGAATGGGTTGATATTACTCACGAAATTGTAATGACACGATCGCACACAAACCATACCACGATAATGCAGTAGTCTGCATAACAGTAAATCTTCTATTTTTTAGATGAACAAAAATTAAAAACTGGAGAGCAAGCATAATATAAGAGGGGCCTGGAGATGTGACTAATGAACAGAGAAAATGTCATTTTAGTGCCAAGAATGTCTGCATTGTTTATTCTGGACCCTATTTTGAAATTGGCATCTCTTGAAATTTGTGAAATTGGCCAAATTACCGATTTCTGACCACTTTATTGGATAGTCGAAATAGGTAAATGGAGGGTTTCTTGTACTCAATCGACAGAATAGAAAGAATACTAGTGAAATAGCTATGAGTTTGGTAGACTGGAACAATGGAATGGGCCCAAAATAGGGCGTAAAGTGGGTGAAATCGCTGATGCATAAATATCGCCGTTGGGTAAAGTGTACAGGAGGCCCTCCACATTTGCGAGGGTTAGGGGATCAAGAACCTTGCGAATCTTGAAAATTCGCGAATGTTTGGTGCGCAAATATGATGTAGGGAAATATAATAATACTGTACTGTAGCGTTTGCAAATGTTTTGATGCATATACATGTTACGGTTTAATAACAAATAATGTTCGAAGCTCGCGAAAGTAGAACTGGCAAAAGTGGAGGGCTAGCTGTATTCTAACCTATCCACTCTGTAATCTGAAAAAATCATTAATCCAGCACCCTACAGGTCCCAATAATGCCAGATTAGTGATGGTCAACCTGTATATATAAAGAGATGATTACTAATCACTTAACCTATAAACTTTGCATGGGTGAGGCCCTTGACAGCCCTGCTGTGGGATATTAATAAAAAATCTTACAGAATTAGAGAACAGAAACAAAAATTAACACAGTAGACAACAACTGTAAAGCTAATTGAAAACTGAATCCTTACCTTGTTTATGGCACATTAAAATTTGACGAAACTGAAGCTTAATCATCACTAGCAGCAATGTTGTACATAGCTTTAAATTACAATTGGGATATAATCTAACTTTTCAACTTTGTTCATTATTTTTCACAAAATTTATAAAAAACTTGAGTACAAGTTTCCTCACATTTTCAAGGATGATGATAATAAGGAAAGAAAATGGAGGAGGATAAGAGTTGGGGGAAGAGCAGAGGGAAGGAGTCACACATTAACACTGCCAACAGTGGGAACACAGTCTCCCCTTCCCACTCTTCCATATTGCATAACCCCCAACACCCTGCATCTCATGGACAACGTGGGAATACAGTTGACCCATGAAAATCGTTCCCCTTGAATATCGGCAAATTTAAAAATCGGCAACTTTTTTCGCCAAAATATTGGCTTGATTTTCGTCCTTTGGCTTAAAAATCGGTGGTCGTATGAAACGCGTCCGAGCGGCCTCCCAGCCACCGCGGGCACACAAACACCATTTAGAGTCAGTGTGTCATTGTTTACCAGCGAGTGACGATCATCTCACGCATTCATACGATACATTTCTTAATATTTCATTCGTTTTAGTGCTTGCAACTGCTAAATAAGCCACCATGGGCCCAAAGAAAGCTCCTAGTGCCAGCTCTTTGCTAAAGAAGGCGAGAAACACGATAGAATTCAAGAAAGATCACACCAGACAGGGTACTTCCCCACACAAACTAGCCAGGGTACTTCCCCACACAAACCAGCTAGGGTATTTCCCCACACCAAGCTCAAACAAATGTCTTATTTTAGGTTAAATGTTTTTTTTAATAGGTTAATATAGACATTTTCATTACTCCATCTATGATATTTTCTTCAAAATTATACAAGAAACACGTTACATATCATATAGCATATAAACATTGATACAATGTTTATATGCTATCGAGTGGTGAGTCGGGTGGAGAGTAAACATTACGTTTTCTCTGCAGCGTTAGAGAAAACTGTGAATCTGGCGTCTGGTGCAGTAACCGCCCTTCATACGTGTTTGTTTACAATTCTTGGCATGAATTATTCATTACTTCTCCCTTTGTTTATGATGGCATCTAAAGGTAGTTGTTAGAAACGAATAAACTCAAGTGAACATGGTAATAATATGGCTGTGTAGTGTAGCCCAGGAAGGGGGCTACATAAGTGTACCTACTTCTACAGGCTACCTACACTGAATTCCTACAAATAAATACTGCACACCTTTCTCCCTACATTAAGACTACAAATATTTTAAAGTAAGTAATGAATGTACTGTGGCAGTAAAAGACAAAGAAGGGAAGTAACCCCGGAAAAGGACTTGGTACCTGAAGTCTATGGAAGGGGATTCCCCTTCCAAACACTAGTAACTCTTCCATCCTCTCCCCTCCTCCCATTTCCACACATCAACAACTCTTCAATAAAGGTAAGTGTCATGTTATTATTGTTTTATTCTTCATGTCTCATTGTTTTCTGTGTAGATAAATGTATATTTCATTTAAAAATTTTTTTTAAATACTTTTGGGTGTCTGAAACGGATAAATTTGATTTACGTACATTATTTCTTATGGGGAAAATGGTTTTGAAAACCGTGAATTTTGAATTTCAGCAGACTCTCTGGAACGGATTAATCACGAATTTCAAGGGCCCACTGTAGTTGAGTGTGGCACTGCATAAGTTGCTAATCTTTCTTCTTCTTTCAACAAACCAGCCATATCCCACTGAGGCAGGGTGATCCAACAAGAAAAACTAAAGTTTCTCTTTTTAAATTTAGTAATTATACAGGAGGGGTTACTAGCCCCTTACTTCTGGCATGTTAGTCGCCTCTTACGACACATGGCTTACAGAGGAAGAATTCTGTTTCACTTCCCCATTAGAGGAAATAAATAAGCACTAGTAAGGAAATAGAAGAAAACCCAGAGGGATGTGTGTGTATATATATGCGTGTACATGCATGTGTAGTGTGACCAAAGTGTAAGTAGAAGTAGCAAGATGTACCTGAAATCTTGCATGTTTCTGAGACAGAAAAAAGATGCCAGCAATCCCACCATCATGTAAAACAATTGCAGAATACTGTTTTAAACTGTCCAAATGTAGATCTACGTTTGCACCGCTAGCGCTCCAAACGTAGATCAACGTTTTATTTTTCCTGCCTCCAAATTTGGCACGATTGGCCTGAGATGCCTGGTCAGTATAGAATGGGTCTTAACACTCAGTGTGCGAAGTATTAAAAAAAATCTGGGACCACTAGTACCTTGTGGGAGCACCAGTTCAATTGAGCACCAGCTAGAGCAAATTGCATGGCAAACACACCAGGGATTCACTGATGTCATGTCGTATTAACACTCCCCTTTTAAGAGGAAAGTGATGTTGATCCAAAGTTTAGTGGCTGTGAGATGAATGTGGCCACAAATGATCGAGAAAATATAAAAAAACTCAATAATAACCCATGCGCAACATTTGTGCAACATCCTTTCATTTTTGATACCACTGGTAGTGTCATCCTGCCAGAATATCCTATAATCTATGCCCTAAGTAAAGAGAAACGATTCTGGAACGTGTAATACGTATTCGTCAGGTTGGCTCGCTGGCTGGCTGGCTGGCTCACTGACTTTGGTTGTCTCTTCATCTGTATCTCTGACCCTGTCTCTATCTCTGACCCTGTCTCTGTCTCTGACCCTGTCTCTGTCTCTGACCCTGTCTCTGTCTCTGACCCTGTCTCTGTCTCTGACCCTGTCTCTGTCTCTGACCCTGTCTCTGTCTCTGACCCTGTCTCTGTCTCTGACCCTGTCTCTGTCTCTGACCCTGTCTCTGTCTCTGACCCTGTCTCTGTCTCTGACCCTGTCTCTGTCTCTGACCCTGTCTCTGTCTCTGACCCTGTCTCTGTCTCTGACCCTGTCTCTGTCTCTGTCTCTGACCCTGTCTCTGTCTCTGACCCTGTCTCTGTCTCTGACCCTGTCTCTGTCTCTGACCCTGTCTCTGTCTCTGACCCTGTCTCTGTCTCTGACCCTGTCTCTGTCTCTGACCCTGTCTCTGTCTCTGACCCTGTCTCTGTCTCTGACCCTGTCTCTGTCTCTGACCCTGTCTCTGTCTCTGACCCTGTCTCTGTCTCTGACCCTGTCTCTGTCTCTGACCCTGTCTCTGTCTGACCCTGTCTCTGTCTGACCCTGTCTCTGTCTGACCCTGTCTCTGTCTGACCCTGTCTCTGTCTGACCCTGTCTCTGTCTGACCCTGTCTCTGTCTCTGTCTACCTCCTGTCTCTGTCTGACCTGTCTCTGTCTCTGTCTGACCCTGTCTCTGTCTCTGTCTGACCCTGTCTCTGTCTGACCCTGTCTCTGTCTGACCCTGTCTCTGTCTCTGTCTGACCCTGTCTCTGTCTCTGTCTGACCCTGTCTCTGTCTCTGTCTGACCCTGTCTCTGTCTCTGTCTGACCCTGTCTCTGTCTCTGTCTGACCCTGTCTCTGTCTCTGTCTGACCCTGTCTTGTCTCTGTCTGACCCTCTGTCTTTGTCTCTGTCTGACCCTGTCTTCTGTCTCTGTCTGACCCTGTCTCTGTCTCTGTCTGACCCTGTCTTTTGTCTCTGTCTGACCCTGTCTTTTGTCTCTGTCTGACCCTGTCTCTTGTCTCTGTCTGACCCTGTCTCTTCTTGTTCTTCTCTGTCTGACCCTGTCTCTGTCTCTGTCTGACCCTGTCTTTGTCTCTGTCTGACCCTGTCTTTGTCTCTGTCTGACCCTGTCTTTGTCTCTGTCTGACCCTGTCTTTGTCTCTGTCTGACCCTGTCTTTGTCTCTGTCTGACCCTGTCTTTGTCTCTGTCTGACCCTGTCTTTGTCTCTGTCTGACCCTGTCTTTGTCTCTGTCTGACCCTGTCTTTGTCTCTGTCTGACCGTCTTTGTCTCTGTCTGACCTTGTCTTTGTCTCTGTCTGACCTTGTCTTTGTCTCTGTCTGACCCTGTCTTTGTCTCTGTCTGACCCTGTCTTTGTCTCTGTCTGACCCTGTCTTTGTCTCTGTCTGACCCTGTCTTTGTCTCTGTCTGACCCTGTCTTTGTCTCTGTCTGACCCTGTCTTTGTCTCTGTCTGACCCTGTCTTTGTCTCTGTCTGACCCTGTCTTTGTCTCTGTCTGACCCTGTCTTTGTCTCTGTCTGACCCTGTCTTTGTCTCTGTCTGACCCTGTCTTTGTCTCTGTCTGACCCTGTCTTTGTCTCTGTCTGACCCTGTCTTTGTCTGTCTGACCCTGTCTTTGTCTCTGTCTGACCCTGTCTTTGTCTCTGTCTGACCCTGTCTTTGTCTCTGTCTGACCCTGTCCTTTGTCTCTGTCTGACCCTGTCTTTGTCTCTGTCTGACCCTGTCTTTGTCTCTGTCTGACCCTGTCTTTGTCTCTGTCTGACCCTGTCTTTGTCTCTGTCTGACCCTGTCTTTGTCTCTGTCTCTCAGGTACACATAAGTACAGTTATCATACATAGTGTGAATTACCTAGGATAACCCAAAAATCCAGTGCTATACACTGTGCTTGTAGATATAAGGCATAATAAGCACGACTGGCAAGTAATAACCATGTTCAAGTGATCACGAATCAGACGTGACTGCATCCTGTGTAATAACTGTTGGTTCATGAGCCGCTCTCTGAGACAGACACATGCAGACAGAAAGACACACACAGGCAGACAGAAAGACAGACACACAGGCAGACAGAAAGACACACACAGGCAGACAAAGACAGATAAGCAGACAGAGATATACAGACAGACATGTTTATGTGTAACAGTGAAAACAAACAAAGCCAGGGGTTCCCTGCAGCAATGCACGATCAAGTGTCAAACCACTGCTGCACTGTCAGCAGTTTAGTGACACCCAGTCTTTCACCATGCTTCAAGGAGTTTCATATATACTCCAGTGTGTCTAAAACATTGCTGAGACCTATAAATACTTTGTATATATTTCTAGACAATAGTAAATGACCAAGGCAGGTGAAAATGTTCAACTGTCAGTGTGTTCGTGACTGAGTACAATTTCAGTACCTAATATTAGTGTCAGAAAAAAGATTGGCTATGAAATCACAAAAATTACTATAAACTGTAATTATCAGAACAAAAATAATATAAAATATAAAAGTGAGAAAAAAAAGGTATATTGGCAACACTCCTGCAAGCAGCTGGACTCCATGCTGCCATCAGGTGAGAATCTAGCACCAACTTCGCGGGCTTATATCTCGGTAAGTACTGATCCTAATTTTTTTTTTATCTTATATCATGTAGAATAATGCCTTCATTTAAAAAAAAAAAAAAAAAAATCCCAAAATATTCAGAGCGCTGCGCGAGTGAACGTAGATCTACGTTTGGACAGTTTAGGGGTTAAAAAAAAGTTGTTAATGCAGTTAAATATTTGTGTTGAAGATTTGAAGTGAATCAGAAGAGGCAAATTATGACATACACAGCCTAAAACTAATTCAAACATTTAAGTTTGAAGCTATTCAGAAGTTGCATTATCAAGTTATCAGCATTCAAAAGTTTAAGTCACTAAGCTAAGGCACTCAGAAATAATTACAAGAAAACCAGCATTTCTAATTTCCAAATGTCTTAAAAAAAAAAAGAAAAAAAGAAGAAAAAAAAAAAAGGACTGGTTGACTAACATTTGGTATAAACAAAAGTTTATTTACCAAGATAATACACTTGTACAGTGTAAGATATTGCATGATTTAAAGCCTATAGTTATGCAAAGCATTTCAGACAAAATTAAACTAGCTCAAAAATAATCTATGAAAGATAAGTTAACCCTTTAAGGGTCAGTCCTGCAGTTCTACAGCTTTGAAGCCAGGGTCCGTGCCATGGTACTACATCATGAGCTCAGCTCACTCAGATAAGCAGTGAGCAGTAAATTTGAGCCAAGATATGAGAGAATGCATCTACAGTGGACCCCCGGTTTTCGTAATTAATCCGTTCCAGAGGGCGTTACTAACACCGAATAGTACTAACTCCGAATCTATTTTCCCCATAAGAAATAATGGAAATTCAATTAACCCATTTCAAACACCCAAAAGTATTAAAATAATTTTTTTTTATTAACCCTTAAACTGTCCACATAGACTCGCGTACTGCTCGGAATATTTTGATTTTTTTTTTTTTAAATGAAGAGCGCATTTTTATAAACAGGATAGGCTAAAAAAAAATTTTTAGGGCCAGTACTTACGAGATATAAGCCCGCCAAGTTGGTGCTGGATGCTCACCTGACGGCAACATCAAATCCTGCCGCTTGCAGAAGTATTGCGGATATACTTTTTTTTCTAGTTTTTATTTTAATTTATATAATTTTTTTGTTCTGATAATTACAATTTAAAATAGTTCTTGTGATTTCATAGCCAATCTTTGTTCTAACACTAATATTAGGTACTGAAATAGTACTCAAATAGTCACACTCACACCAACAGGTGAACATTTTCACCTGCCTTGGTCATTTACTATTGTCTATAAATATATACGAAGTATTTATAGGTCCCAGCAATGTTTTAGACATCCTGGAGTATATATGAAACTCCTTGAAGAATGGTGTTATGACAACTGTCAGATAACTACTGATAAGGCAGTGACATTGATGAATGAATGTGTGCAGGGAACCCTTGCTTTGTTTTCACTGTCTGTATCTGTCTATATGTCTTTCTGTCTGTCAATCTATCTGTCTATCTATCTGTATCTGTCTATCTATCTGTCTGTATCTGTCTAGCTCTGCTTATCTCTCTTTCTGTCTGCCTGCCTATGTGTGACTGGAGTATAATATGAAACTCCTTGAAGAATGGTGTTATGACAAATGTCAGATAACACTGACAGTACAATGACATTGATGAATGTGAGCAGGGAACCCTCGCTTTGTTTTCACTGTCTGTATCTGTCTATATCTATCTGTGTCTATCTATCTATCTGTCTATATCTATCTGTGTCTATCTATCTGTCTGTCTATCTATCTATCTGTCTAGCTCTGCTTATCTGTCTGCCTGTGTGTGTGTCTTTCTGTCTGTTTGTCTCAGTCTCAGAGTGCGGCTCGTAAACGAACAGGTATTATACATGATGCATAAGTGACATGACAAAGCGTATTACTTGCCAGTCATGCTTATTATGTCTTATATCTACAAGCATTGTATAGCACTTTGCCTGGAATTTTTGGGTTATCCTAGGTAATTTACACTATGTATAATACCTGTACTTATGTGTACATGTGTTGGAGAGAGAGAGAGATATATTACAGATATATATAGATAGAGATATAGGACAGATAGATAGAGATATAAACAGATATAGACAGAGATATAGACAGCCAGAGACAGCCAAAGCCAGCCAGCCTGCCGAATACATAAGAACATAAAAAAGAAGGAACACTGCAGCAGGCCTACTGGCCCATGCAAGGCAGGTCCATGTCACCCCCTGGCTTAGACCAATGACCCACCTAGTCAGGTCACATCCTCTGAAGGAAGGAGCATGGCATCAGACCTAGTAGCACAAGCTAGTCAGGTCCAACTCACACCCACCCACAGCCACTCGTGTATTTATCTAACCTATTTTTACTTTCCTCTTATAAGGGGAGTGTTAATGCGACATGACATCAGTGAATCCCCAGTGTTTGCCACACTATTTGCTCTAGCTGGAGCTCAATTGAACTGGTGCTCTCACAAGGTACTAAGTGGTCCAGGATTTTTTTAATACTGCGCACACTGAGGGCACAGACCCATTCTCTCATGTCTAGGCAACTCAGGCCTATCGCACTAAATTTGAAGGAATGAAAAATAAAACGTAGATCTATGTTCGGAGCAGTACGCGTACAAACGTATATCTACGTTTGGACAGTTAAAGGGTTAAATATACATTAAATTACACAGAAAACAATGAGACATGAAGAATAAAAGTATAATAACATGTCACTTACCTTTATTGAAAAGTTGTTGATGTGTGGAAGATGGGAGGAGGGGAGAGGATGAAGTTTTTTCATTGTTTGAAAGGGGAATCCCCTTCCACAAAGACATCAGGTAACAAGTCCTTGCCTTCCTGCTACGCTCCCTGCATGCCTGCTACGCTCCCTGCATGCCTGCTACGCTCCCTGCATGCCTGCTACGCTCCCTGCATGCCTGCTACGCTCCCTGCATGCCTGCTACGCTCCCTGCATGCCTGCTACGCTCCCTGCATGCCTGCTACGCTCCCTGCATGCCTGCTACGCTCCCTGCATGCCTGCTACGCTCCCTGCATGCCTGCTACGCTCCCTGCATGCCTGCTACGCTCCCTGCATGCCTGCTACGCTCCCTGCATGCCTGCTACGCTCCCTGCATGCCTGCTACGCTCCCTGCATGCCTGCTACGCTCCCTGCATGCCTGCTACACTCTTTACCACAGGGCTGGCACTAGGAGCTTTCTTTGGGCCCATGGTAGCATATTTAGCAGTTGCAAGCACTAAAAACAATGGAATAATGACGAAATGTATCGTATGAAAGTGTGGGGTGACCTTCACTTGCTGGTAAACAATGGCACACTGACTGAGAATGGTGTGTCGGGCCGCTCAAGCCGGGCGTATGCGTCCCAGACAAATTACTATCTCCGAGCGGATCTACGATCACCGAATTTTATGAACTCCGATGACTACGAAAACCGGGGGTCCACTGTATGTGGTAAGTGTGCACTATATAAAAATCCTGCAGCACGCAGTGCATGAGAAAAAAAATTGACCGTATTTTTAGATTAAAACAGCAACTTTGTGGTGTATTTTCAAAAGGTTTCTACGGTTGTACTCCCAGTTTCTTGATCTTGTTTGATAGAATAAATGATATATTGCAGAAATAAGAGACGATTTTGATTGTTTTTAGTACTGAAAATACGCAGCTTGAAATTGAGCTAAAAGTAGCAGACATGTTCGATTTTTGCCGATGTTCAAGAGTAAACAAATCACATCACACATCCAATACACGTCAGATGGTGGGTCTAACATGCGTTCACGAATGCGCTGATATTATTTATACAATTATTACAATATTGCATAACAGTAAATCTATTTTTTGGTGTGAATAATTTTTTTTTTAACATGTCAGCCGTTTCCTACCGAGGCAGGGCGACCCAAAAAGAAAATCCCCAAAAAGAAAGAAAATACTTTCATCATCATTCAACACTTTCACCTCACTCATACATAATCACTGTCTTTGCAGAGGCGCTCAGATACGACAGTTTTGAAGCCCCTCCAAACTGCCAATATCCCAAACTCCTCCTTTAAAGTGCAGGCATGGTACTTCCCATTTCCAGGGCTCAAGTCCGGCTAACCGGTTTCCCTGAATCCCTTCACAAACTATTACCCTGCTCACACTCCAAAATTCTTTATGTGAATAAAAAATCAAAATGGAATTCATCTGTAAAGCCTGGAAACACAACTAATAAACAGAGGAAATGTGTAGCGCCAGTAAGCCTACATGCCTAATTCCCATAGTTTCCCCCAGAGTGCAAGCCTGGTGGTCATGCCACTTCAGCTTGCCCACCCCTGCATCGCTCTCACTTCTTGTCCAGGCATCCTAGAGTCAACAGGCTTACTCCTCTCTTCCTCGCATGGGCATGGCCCTCCCGGGCCATGGGCACAAACACACTGCCTGTCTACCCTCACGTTATCGCAAATGAAGTAAGAAGCCTCCGAAGAACTTATCATTGCTACCCCGCCTGCAGCAAAACGACTATTCACCATTGTATATAAATGGTGACAGTGGTGTCTCGCAGCAGATGTGTTTGCCCGGAGAGAGGAAGGAAGAGGAATGAAGTTGTCTTCACTTCATCACCCTACACAAGAAGCATCCATCTCTCAACGAATTATCCTGATGATGTGTCTGCAAGTCTCAGCATCCAGACACAAGTACAAGCAGGATCCAGGCCAAAATTTGTTGAATTTCTCCGAGAAGTGGCGTCCCTGTGACTCCATGCCACAGCGGCCCACACTGTTTCTCAAGTCATGTGTTCAGCATATTGTTCTGCTGTTGTGTTTCAGCTCAGCACAGCTATTTCAGCAAGGCAGAGGCGAGTTTGTGGTGATTTTTGCGTCCAGTGTGGGTGTCTCCCTCGTGTGGTGGATGGGTGAGGAAGGTAGGCGTGCGGTCCTTACTCACACCATACACGCTTGCCACTCACTCCACAACACACACCACTCACTCTCTCTGCTGTGTTTCTGAAATCCGTGTGAATTCTTGCCAGAGCTGTGTATCCGAGTGCCTGAAGTCACTTGAAGCCACGTGGATCACGAAGCCACGTGGATCACGAAGCCACGTGGATCACGAAGCCATGTGGATCACAAAGCCACATGGATCACGAAGCCATGTGGATCACAAAGCCATGTGGATCACGAAGCCACGTGGGTCTACAAGCCACGTGGGTCTACAAGCCACGTGGGTCTACAAGCCACGCAGGTTAAGCCAGATCCCAAGCCACGCAGTGATCTGCTGCCCGCATCAACCATGCTGCTGACGTCACCCACGATGCTGCCCAACTTCACGAAGTCACCCATGATGTTGCCTGATGTCACCTCGCAATGTCACCCCATGACATCCCTCATGACGTCACCTCTCAACGTCTGCTGACGTCACCTCGCGATGTCATCCCATGACATCACCTCACAATGTCACGCCTGACATCTCCACATGATGTCACGTGCTCTGTTTTCACAGTGCGCATTTTATTTTCAGTATTGTTGAGAAGTTTGAGAGAAGATGTATGTCGTGTGTTGATTAATTCCTCTCAGTGTTCTCACATGTTCATGAATGGCTTAGTGTCGATTTTTGCACAGAAAAGCGTCATTTGCTAGTAAACCATGTTGTACCCCATGTGCAGTATGTGTGTGCAGTTTTCCGTGTGTCCTGTGGTCTCGAACACAGCTGTGTGTGGACCACAATATGTTTTCCCAGACCAATGTAGCACCTAGTGTTACTTTGTCACCCGGTGTGACCCCGCGCCCGCGCACTTAACAGCTGACATCAGTCAGTTCAGGCGTCAGTTATGAGCATCTGAGCCCCTTGTACAGAAAGCTCTATGTTCGCCGCTCGTGATGCCCTGTTGAATCATACCTGCGACGATTCTCCCATCAAGACTCGTTTCCACTTCACCTAGACTGTTAGAGTGCAGTTATATGCAGAGACCAGTCTGAGGATGCTTAGACCATCCTCTGATGTAACTTCAACTGTCGAGAGAATGACACTCGTCAAGCCGCAGTAGCCCTGTCCTGTCGGCAGGCGACTGTCAGCCTCGTGTCACAGCTTCAGTGAGCAGCCTGCACAAAGATGATGTCACTTTGACTGCTAGCCCACTCACTGCAGTAAGGTGTATGCTGTTATGACCTCCAGATGTTTCGCAGAGTTGTCTCTGCCACGACTCACTCCACACTCGCCAGCAGTGACAGCCCCAGCGACAGTACCAGTCGAGAAATGTCCTCTTGAGTCGCTTGCCAGAAGTCCTGTCCAGTTGCGACTACTGACGACGCCTCTCTCGAGGGCACAAGCAGGTTGTGCCCCAGGTTGAGTGAACCCTGAAGCAACTAGTACGATGACTGCTTCACCGTCCCAGAGGAGACCGTACCCTGTTACGTCACAGCTCAGCCGCAGCGATGTCTCCTGTGTTACAGTATCTGTCCAGACACAGGAAGGCGTGCAGTGATGCATCGACGCTCACTGCCTTAGATCACAAAGCACACTTTTTTTTTTCTTCCCTTTCTGTAGGAAGTTTTTTTCCATGTCCACATGTGTATATATATACAGTAGACCCTCGGTTAGCGGCCGGTTTTATGGCTACCAGTTAGCGGCCGTTATTCCGGTTAGCGGCCGTATTGGACGCGTCAACCCGCCAGCTGGGGACGCTTGCGTCTCTCGGTACGTAAGGAAGCTTCTGCTCATTCACACAAACATTTCGCTTGTTTTCCATTCTTTTTTGCCAGTGCAACTGCGAAATAAGTAACCATGGCTCCCAAGAAAGTTCCTAGTAAAGTTCCTGTGTCAAAGAGAGTGAGAAATACCATGGAATTTAAGAGAGAAGTGATTGAGAAATGAGAGTGGTATGTGGGTGCTGGAACTTGCCAGGATGTTTGGGAAAAACAAATCTACAATTACAACCATCCTGTCAAAGAAAGAACAGATCAAGGAGGCTGATGTTGCCAAAGGAGTAAATGTGCTTACGAAACAAAGGTCACCAATAATGGAACAAATGGAAAAGTTATTATTATTGTGGATTATAGAAAAACAAATGGTGGGAGACAGTGTAGTGGAGTCTGTTATTTGTGAGAAGGCAAGGCGTTTGCATGAAGATCTTGTGAAGAAAACTCCTGGAACAAGTGCTGCTGGTAGTGAATTTAGGGCCAGCAAAGGCGTAGTGGCATACACAGTGTTGTAAGGCATGGTGAGGCTGCAAGTTCAGAGAAACATTCTGCTGAAAAGTTTGTGCAGGAATTTCAGGACTACATAAAGAGTGAAAATCTGAAACCCCCAACAAGTGTTTAACTGTGACGAAACAGGCCTGTTTTGGAAGAAAATGCCCAACAGGACCTACATCACAGGAGGAAAAGACACTGCGTGGACACAAGCCTATGAAAGACAGGCTAACTCTCATGTGTAGCAATGCAAGTGGGGATTTCAAAGTTAAGCCTTTACCCGTGTATCACTCTGAAACTCCCAGAGTGTTCACGAAACACAATGTTCACAAGAAAAGATTGTGTGTGATGTGGAAATCAAGTCAAAATGCATGGGTCACAAGGTCAATTTTCAAAGATTGGGTTGATGATGTGTTTGGCCCAAGTGTGAAAAAATACCTTCAGGATAACAATTTGGGACTCAAGTGCCTCCTGGTACTGGACAATGCTCCTGCACATCCTCCAGACTTGGAAGACCAAATGTCTAGCTTCAAATTTATAAAAGTGAAGTTCTTGCCTCCTAAAACCACTCCTCTTCTCCAGCCCATGGAACCAGCAAGTCATTTCTAACTTCAAGAAACTGTACACCAAAGCAGTGTTTCAGAAGTGCTTTGAAATGATGTCAGACACTGAATTGACCCTTAGAGAGTTCTGGAAGATTCACTTCAATATCTACAACTGCATAGGACCTTATAGGTAAGGCTTGGGAGGGAGTGACTACCAGGACTTTGAACTCTGCTTGGAGACCACTGTGGCCAGATTGTGTCCAACAGAGGGATTTTGAAGGATTTGCAGCTGACGACCCTGTGCCTGTTGTGGAAGATATTGTGACATTGGGGAACAGCCTGGGGTTGGAGGTGAGTGGTGAGGATGTGGAAGAGTTGGTGGAGGACCACAGGGTAGAGCTAACAACTGAAGAGCTGCAAGAGCTTCATCTGGAACAGCAACAGACCACAGCTCAGGAACTTGCTTCACAAGAGGAGGGAGAGAGAGGAGGTGCCTTCTTCAGTGATTAAGGAAATGTATGGAATGTGGAATAGGTTACAAAGTTTTGTTGAAAAACACCATCCTGACCAAGCTGAAACAAGCCATATCTGCAACATGTCTAGTGACAAAACCTTGTCCCACTTCAGGGAAATGTTAAAGAGGTGCCAGAAACAGAGCACTCTGGACACTTATTTTTCTAGACAAGGTTTTAGTGACTCTCCAGCTGGTCCTAGTGGCATTAAAAGACCAAGAAGGGAAGTAACCCCAGAGAGGGACTTGTTACCTGAAGTCCTTTTCGAGGGAGATTCCCCTTCCAAAAACTAACTCCTCTCTATTTCCTCCTCCCTATCTTCCAGAAGCCAGCATTAGTTTTCAATAAAGGTATGTAATACTAATTTAATTGTTAAAAAAATAATTTTTTGGTGAATATTTTTGTCTTGAACGGATTAATTGTATTTACATTAATTCTTATGGGAATATTATTTCGGTTAAAGGCCATTTCGGTTAAAGGCCTAGCTCCTGGAACGGATTACGGCCGCTAACCGAGGGTCCACTGTATATGTTTTTATTTTGTGTTCTGTGCCCTGTTCTTGCGAGAGAGAGACTGAGTTTTTTTTTACTGCCAGTCATGGTCAGGGTCAACCATGGGTAAGTGGCTGAGCAATACGTAGCGCCAGTAAGCCTACATGCCTAGTTCCCATAGTTTCCCCCAGAGGGCAAGCCTGGTGGGCATGCCCCTTCAGCTTGCGCACCCCTGCATCACTCTCACTTCTCGTCCAGGCATCCTAGAGTCAACAGACCTAGTCCTCTCTCCCTCGCACGGGCATGGCCCTCCGGGCCATGGGCACAAACACACTGCCTGTGTACCCTCACGTTATCGCAAATAAAGTAAGAAGCTTCCGAAGAACTTATCACTGCTACCCTGCCTGCAGCAGAACGACACAATTCACCATTGTATAAATGTTTTTTTAGTGCCAGAAATACCTGCATTGTTTAGTCTGGACCCTATTTTGAAATTGGAATATTTTGAACTTTGAGTGAAATTAGCCAAATTACCAAATTCCGATCACTTCATTGGGTAGTTGAAATAGTTGACTGGGCGATTTCTTGTGCTCAATAGATTAAATAGAACACATTCTAGAGAAATAGCTAAGAATTTGGTCTATTGGAACAATGTAATTGGGTGAAAGTAAGACTCAGAGGGCAAAAATCGCCGATGCATAAATATCGCTGACAGCAAAATCCGCGAGTGTAATTTCATCAATTTTTGATCAAATTTTGTACTTTTTGTTTTATTACCTTCAGAAAAAAAATTCTATCATTTCAAAAGAAAAAATAATATTTTTTGTTTAATTCTTGGACCCTGTGGGGAATTTTCAGATTGGGGGTCTGGACCCCTCAAAGGGTTAAACTTCAAAATTGATGAGGGGAAAAAAAAAGTGGGTGGGTGGTTTGTTGAGGCATCTGTGTAAAGAAGTTATGGAGGCAAAGAGAATGTACTAGAGCATATTGGTACCAACACTTATATGGGTGTGAGGATTGGGTTTTGAATGTTGCTGAAGGAGGCTAGAAGCAAGAGCAGTCATGTTTAAAAGCAATGTGTGGTGTGAACATTATGCAGAGAATTTGGAACATAGAAATTACAAGGCAAAATGTAGTCACCAAGGGTATAATTCAAAGGTTGAGCAGGGATTGTTGATGTGGTTTGGCATATAGAAATGATATAGAGAGGCAGAGAGAGAGAGGTAGAGAGAAAGAGGCAGAGAGAGGCAGAGAGAGAGAGGCAGAGAGAGAGAGGCAGAGAGAGAGAGAGAGGCAGAGAGGCAGAGCAGAGAGGCAGAGAGAGGCAGAGAGAGAGGCAGAGAGAGAGGCAGAGAGAGAGAGGCAGAGAGAGAGAGGCAGAGAGGCAGAGAGAGAGGCGAGAGAGAGAGAGGCAGAGAGAGAGAGGCAGAGAGAGAGAGGAGGCAGAGAGAGAGAGGCAGAGAGGCAGAGAGAGAGGCAGAGGCAGAGAGAGAGAGAGAGGCAGAGAGAGAGAGAGAGGCAGAGAGAGAGAGGCAGAGAGAGAGAGAGAGGGCAGAGGGAGAGAGAGAGAGGCAGAGGCAGAGAGAGAGAGGCAAAGAGCAGAGGAGAGAGAGAGAGAGAGAGAGAGAGGAGAGAGAGAGAGAGGCAGAGAGAGGCAGAGAGAGTCAGAGAGAGAGAGAGAGGCAGAGAGAGAGAGAGAGACAGAGAGAGAGACAGAGAGAGGCAGAGAGAGAGGCAGAGAGAGAGGCAGAGAGAGAGAGAGGCAGAGAGAGAGAGAGACAGAGAGAGAGAGGCAGAGAGAGAGGCAGAGAGAGAGGCAGAGAGAGAGGCAGAGAGAGAGGCAGAGAGAGAGGCAGAGAGAGAGGCAGAGAGAGAGAGAGAGAGAGGCAGAGAGAGAGAGAGAGAGAGAGGCAGAGAGAGGCAGAGAGAGGCAGAGAGAGAGAGGCAGAGAGAGGCAGAGAGAGGCAGAGAGAGAGAGGCAGAGAAGAGAGAGAGAGAGAGAGAGAGAGAGAGAGAGAGAGGCAAAGAGAGAGAGAGAGGCAAGACCCTTGAGACAAATGACAGAGTTTTTTGACTACCACTCACTACTTTGTGACTGTCAATATGGCTTCAGGAAAGGTTACTCTGCTGCTGATCTGTTATTAACCCTTTGACTGTCGCAACCCTCAATCCTGAGTGCCATTCTGTTGTCGCAAAATATTCGAAAAAAAAAATTATTTTTTCTTATCAAAATGTTAAGATTATTTTTCTGATTGTTTTTATCCTAAAAACAGATTTTTGCCATCAATACTTACCGAGATATGGAGGTGTAAAGTTGGCAGAAAATGATCTGCGTACGGCAACAGCGGCGACTGCCGCTCACTCGGTATACTTTTGTTTACTTCCATTCGTAGATTTCTCGTTTTTTTCACTATTTTCTTTTTTTACGTAACTTATGTGGTCTGTTAGACCAAGGTAAGGTGCAATGTTTATATATACACTCGTTGTATGCAACACTATACTAGTATAAACATTAGTATCTTTATATTGTTTACAAAACTTGTTTACACAAACAAACAATAAAAAAAAATGTTCATTACTATTGTTCTATAATATATATACATATGTACACTCACTGAACACTTTCCTAGAACTCCTGCAGCTTGTGGAACTCTTTGAAACATGGGTATATGCACAGTGGTACTTTACACTCCTCACACATAAAACGAGTGTCTCTGCGTTTGGTGGGCGTTTGTGGAATGTTTACAGACAAAACACCTCTTCTGAGCATTTTTCTTGAGAGTAGTAGGAGGCAGTAGTATGGGATAGTGATCACCAGGCCTCATACGAGAGGGCATGTGTTGATAATTTCGTGGGCGCTGGTCTATTGCAGGTGTTGCTCCTTGGTACTTGAATATTATTTGTCTGATGACTGACAAACAAAATTCACCATATTTGGGTTTGTTGTTGGTCTTCAACTTGTACATGTTATAAGCATTCAGCATGGAAATGTCAAGAAGATGGAAAAAGAGTTTTATGTACCACTTATAACTCTTAGGACACAATCAGCAAATCCAATCTGCATGTCACATTTGTCCACTAAGCGCATATTGAGGTTGTAGTCCATCACAGCTGCAGGCTTTAGAATGGGTTCATTGGTCTCTATCCTGCTTGCCAGTGTCTACCATTTCATGTCTGTGAACTGATGTCAACAATGTGACATCACGTTTGTCTTGCCACCGAAATGCCATGATGTCATTGGCAGCAAACACCTGCACTTCACCTCTACGAGTGCCAGCGTCGAACCTAGGCATATGTTTACGATTTGCACGCACTGTGCCACACACGTCTGTCATGTTCACTCGCAAGAAATCACTGAGTAAAGGGCTTGTGTACCAGTTATCAGTATATAATATATGCCCCTTACCAATATATGGTTCCATCATTGTTCTAACCCCATCACCAGAGATACCCAGTAACTTCCTGGTATCTTGCAATGTATTACTGCCAGTGTACACAATTATATCCAAAACCAGACCACTTTTGCAATCACACAGTACAAATAACTTTATACCAAAGCGTTTCCTCTTGCTTGGTATATACCGCTTGAACGACAGTCTGCCTTTGAACAAAATCAAAGACTCATCAATAACAAGCTTCCTGAAGGGATAAAAATACATACAGCACTTTTGTTTCATGTACATGAACACATTCCTGATCTTATATAACCTGTCGTTTCTGTCAGGCCTGGTTTTATCAGAAAAGTGAAGCATACGCAACAGTATCAAAAAACGATTCACTGGTATAATATCACTAAAACCTGGGGTTGAAATCAGGCGTTCTGTCGACAAGTATGTGTTGACAGTGTGCTTATAAACATGTGGCATAAGCATTATTGTGGCAAAGAACAAGTACATCTCTGCCACAGTTGTGTCCTTCCACTGGTGTAGCCGTGACCTTGGTGAAAGTATTGTGTTTGCCATGGTGTACTCATAGTATGTGTTGCTTTCCCTGACAATAATGTCCATCAGGGGTTCATCGAAGAATAACTGAAAGCATTCTAGTTCAGTAGCACTGTTCCCAAGTGTACATGATGGCCGTATTCCACTTTGTGCTTCATCAAAGTCATGGGGATTGGGAACAAAATTGTCACCTTGCTGCCAATCCCAGATGCGGTCTGCTGGTGGGTACTGGATATTGACAGGTGGTTGTGGTTGTGCTGGTTGTGGTTGTGCAGGTTGTGGTTGTGCAGGTTGTGGGAGTGTGGGGGTGGTTGAGAGTGGTTGTTGGTATGCTGAGTTAGCAGCGTGGCCCGCTCCTGGTGCCACATGACTCGTGCCACCACCAACACCACCACCACTACCACCTGCTACCCCACGCACATTACGCATCCCCATTGTCACAATATCATCATCTTCACTATCAATTCGTGGTGTAGGGCCAAGAGATGTACTCAGAGATTTACTCCTTTTCCTTGGAATAGCATATGGACACTACCAGAACGCATGTTGCGTCCGTACATACTGCCGCTTCACTGGAGAATACTCTTCCTCACTGTCACCACTAGAACTGCTTTCAATAACTTTGAAATCACTGTCATCATCACTTACACTGCTCACATCAGAGTCATGTACACGGTGAAATAGTTTCCTCTTTCGTCCTGGTACAGGTGAATGTGACTGAGACGGCCCAGCACCAGATGTGGAAGGCTGTGGGTCTTCTGGGTTTTCATCACTAATTATGTTATCCTGGGCACTGCTTTCGGTAATACCCTCCTGAAAACCATGGAATTCACATTCACTGGCACTTCCATCACTGTTTGAACTATCACTTGGGAAGAGAAGGCCTCCAATTCGCCGGGAGTGAGGTACTTCTTACCTGGAGGCATGGTGAAAAATGACTACAAACATGGCGCTCCCACAATGCACCACTGGGTCCCCAATTTTTTTCATACTGCGCACACCCACCACGCAGACCCATTCTCTCACATGTAGGCCTACCAGCTTTCTCCCGCTTCATTTGAAGCCACTAGAATTTAGGCGTATAGATACGTCCGAAACAGTGGCTTGTAAGACGTATATATACGACCGAAACAGTCAAAGGGTTAAACCTCTCCACTAAATGGCACCAGTCACTGGACAAATCAAAAGTCAGCTGTGTGGTAGCACTGGACATTGCTGGTGCTTTGACCGAGTGTGGCACCAGGGCCTCTTGGCAAAACTGCAAGCACTGGGAATTGCAGGCTCTATACTATGTCTCCTCAGTGATTACCTTTATGGTAGATCTCTAAGGGTAGTTCTCAATGGAACAGAATCAGCAAGACATTCTATTGGGGCAAGTGTTCCACAAGGAAGTGCTTGGGCCCTTGTTATAGAATGTCTACTTCAATGACCTCCTCCATCTCATCCCAGAATCCCATGCATATGCAGATGACTGAACTCTGACATTTACTTATCTAAGAGAAGAAATGCCAGCTGCTCTAAGCTACATCAATCACCAGCTAAGAGCTATATCAGCCTGGGAAAACCAATGACAGGTAACATTTGCACCTGAGAGAAAGCAAATGATGATGGTCTCTAGACACCATGATGGTAATGCAGTTGTAAGTATGAATGGGAGAGTGCTGGTACCCAGGAAGAAGTTGATATACTTAGGGTGAAATTTGACTCTAAACTGACCATGAAGAACCACGTTGTAAATCTTGTAAACAAGGCAGCCAGGAAGCTTACAGCACTTCGACGTATCTCTCATCTGCTTGACAGTAGGGGTTGCAAGATTCTGTACGAGGCACAAGTACACTCACACCTTGAATATGCTCCACTTTCTTGGTTTACCTGCCCCCATCTCATCTGCGACTGCAAGATGCCTCATCTCTTGCCTGGACCCATCCTGGATAGATCTGTCATTTCAGCAGAGCCTTAAACACAGGAAGGATGTCGGCAGCCTTACTGTTATGTACAAGGCCAACATTGTCAAAGTACCACACTTGGCTCCACTTCGAGGACAGCGAGAAGCAAGCTCTCTATACCACAAGACGGGCAGAAAGCAGCAGCTTCACTCTGGCTGTACCCTTCTCAGAACATCACTTCATCTAAGATCATTTATTCCCAGGATGACTCGAGTCTGAATCACGTTCGTACAACATAATATCAACGAGATAAAGTCAGGTGATCAAATGAAAATGTTGGCCCACAGATGGCTTCAACTTCATCCTGTTCCCTACTTGTATGTTTCATAACAATAAAAATGCTTTCAAATGAGCTGATGTAGATAACAGCCCTTAACTTGTCAATAGCTTGTTAATAAAGTTAAGGATCCTTATCCTAACCTTATCAAACCCTGTGTAAAAAAAAAGAGAGGCAGAAAGAGAGAGAAAGAGAGGCAGGCAGAGAGAGAAAGAGAGGCAGGCAGAGAGAGAAAGAGAGGGGCAGAGAGAGAAAGAGGGGCAGAGAGAGAGGGGCAGAGAGAGAAAGAGAGGGGCAGAGAAAGAGGGGCAGAGAGAGAAAGAGAGGGGCAGAGAGAGAAAGAGAGGGGCAGAGAGAGAAAGAGAGGGGCAGAGAGAGAAAGAGAGGGGCAGAGAGAGAAAGAGAGGGGCAGAGAGAGAAAGAGAGGGGCAGAGAGAGAAAGAGAGGGGCAGAGAGAGAGAGAGAGAGAGAGAGGGGCAGAGAGAGAGAAAGAGAGAGAAAATGATAGTCTAAATTATGTAAATAATTTCATAGTATAAATTAATTAAGGAACATGTAGGTATGATAATTAAGTACACAGATTTAGTACAGTAATAAAACTTATTACTTTAAAAGTAATGTTGCAATACAAATTACATAAATGAACAATATAGCTTATACAGTGGAACCCCGTATTTCGCATGCACCGGATATCGGACTTTTCGGATTTAGAACACTTTTGTTTTTTGGGCAAAATTTTGCTTCAAATTGCCCCGGGAATCGTACGTATCAGACATGTCTGCCTGCCGGGACGCCACCTCAGTCTGGCTCTGTCACTGGTTGAGTGAGCATTCATCCGAAACATTTCGCAATTTTTGTGCTTGTTTATTGATTGCGACTGTGAAATAAGCCACCATGGGCCCAAAGAAAGTTCCTAGTGCCAGCCCTTTGGTAAAGGGCTGAGAGAGAGGAGAATGTGTCTTCTTCAGTGATTCAGTGATTCTACGATATGTACGATACTAAAGCAGCAGGATTCAATAAAGGCTATAGTGCCAGCCAGCGATAAAGTGTAGCATTAACAGTGTAGCAAGTAAGTTAAACGATTGAGCAATAGAAAAAGGACGACACGAAAATAATTCCTCCAATGTTGTTGGAGGCATATAGGGCCACTGACAACATATGCAATAACCACTTTATTTCTTTACATTTTCTATTATATTTTTATACAATATTTTTATTTGTAAATTACGTACAGTGGAACCCCGTGTTTCGAACACCTCGGCAATCGAACAAATCGAGTTTCGAACACTTTTTTTGAACAAATTTTGTCCCGCCAATCGAACACGTCCCGCGTTTCGAACAAGTGCGTACCAGACCTGTCCGCCCAGGCATTTGCGCGCCTCGTCGCGCAAGCGCCGTGAGCCAATCTAGCGTTGTTTACACTTGAGTGAACATTACCCTGCATGCTCATCCAAACATTTCACAATTAATTGTGTTTGGAGCTTGTTAATTAAGTGCGACTGTGAAATAAGCTACCATGGGTCCCAAGAAAGTTCCTAGTGGTACCCCTGTGGAAAAGAAAGTGAGAAACACCATAGACATGAAGAAGGAAATTATACAAAAATATGAGTGGTGTACGAATTTCTGAGCTTGCCAGGATATATAGCAAAAACAGGTCAACTATCGCTTCTATCCTGGCAAAGAAGGAACAAATCAAGGAAGCTGATGTTACAAAAGGTGTTGATATGCTAGCCAAAAATAAACCACAAATAGTTGAACAGGTTGAGAAGTTGTTGCTGGTGTGGATCAAGGATAAAGAGTTAGCAGGTGATAGTGTGTTGGAGACAATCATTTGTGAAAAGGCAAGTCAATTGCATGCCGATCTTGCAAAGAAAATGCCTGGAACCAGTGCTGATTGTAGTGTTAGTGATTTTAAGGCCAGCAGAGGCTGGTTTGACAGATTTAAGAAGCATAGTGGCATACACAATGTGGTAAGGCATAGTGAGGCTGCCAGTTCAGACAAACGTGCGGCTGAAAAATTCATAACTGAATTTCAGTAGTACATAAAGACTGAAAATTTGAAACCCGAACAAGTGTTCAATTGTGACGAAACAGGCCTGTTTTGGAAGAAAATGCCCAACAGGACCTACATTACTCGGGAGGAAAAGGCACTGCCAGGACACAAGCCTATGAAAGACAGGCTAACTCTTATCTTTTGTGCTAATGCTAGTGGGGATTTTAAAGTGAAGCCTTTACTGGTGTATCACTCAGAAAATCCCAGAGTGTTCAAGAAACACAATGTCGTCAAGAGTAGATTGTGTGTCTTGTGGAGAGTTAGTCAGAATGTATGCGTCACAAGGAAACTTTTCAGTGACTGGATCCATGAAGTGTTTGGCCCCAGTGTGAAAAAATACCTACAGGAAAAGTATTTGGATCCCAAGTGCCTCCTGTTACTGGACAATGCTCCTGCACATCCTCCAAACTTGGAAGACCTACTGTGTGACGACTTCAATTTTATAAAAGTGAAGTTCTTGCCTCCTAACACCACTCCCCTCCTCCAGCCCATGGACCTGCAGGTCATTTGTAACTTCAAAAAAACTCTACACAAAAGCAGTGTTTGAAAAGTGCTTTGAAGTGACCTCGGACACTGAATTGACCCTTAGAGAGTTCTGCATAGGCCTTATAGGTATGGCTTGGAATGCAGTGACTTCCAGGACTTTGAACTCTGCTTGGAGACCATTGTGGCCAGGTTGTGTCCAACAAGAGGGATTTTGAAGGGTTTGAGGTGACCCTGACCCTGTGCCTGTTGTGGAAGGTATTGTGGCATTGGGCAAATCCCTGGGTTTTGAGGCGAGTGTCGAGGATGTTGAAGAGTTGGTGGAGGACCACAGGGTAGAGCTAAAAACTGAAGAGCTGCAAGAGCTGGAACTGGAAGAGCATAAGACCAGAGTTGAGGCTCTTGTTTCACAGGAGGAGGAGGAAGAGGGACTGGCTGAGGTGCCTTCTTCAGAGATTAAGGAGATTTGTTCGAAGTGGAACAATGTTCAAAGGTTTGTGGAGAAATACCACCCTGACCAAGCTGAAACAAGCCATATCAGCAACATGTTCAGTGACAAAATGTCCCACTTCAGGCAAATCTTAAAGAGGCACCAGAAATAGAGGACTCTGGACAGTTATTTTGTGCGACAGGGGTCCAGTGACTCTCAAGCTGGTCCTAGTGGGATTAAAAGACAAAGAAGGGAAGTAACCCCAGATAGGGCTTTGATACCTGAAGTCCTTATGGAGGGGGATTCCCCTTCCAAACACTAAGCCCTCCCTCCCTCACTCCTCCTCCCTATCTTCCATATGCCATCAACAATCATCAATAAAGGTAAGTAAAAATGTTATTTTATTTGTTTAAATATTTAAATACATGCATTTATTTAATATATCTTTACTATGTACAGTGGTACCCCGGTTTACGATATTTTTTCATTCCAGAATGCTGTTCAAGTGCCATTACCAAACGAATTTATCTCCTTAAGAAAAGTTGTAAAATAGACTAGTCCTTTTAGACCCCCAAAATTACACTTACAAAAGCATTTAAAAATAAACTTACATAAAAGGGCGAGTTTGGGACCATCAAACCGGGGTACCACTGTAGTATGTAGAACTATAATTAATCTCATTAAAATGTATTTTTTTTTTAATATTTTTGGGTTTCTGGAACGGATTAATTGTCTTTCTATTATTTCTTATGGGAAATATTGATTTGACTTTAACATTTCGAGTTTAGAACAAGCTCCTGAACGGATTATGTTCGAAACTCGGGTTCCACTGTACAAATAACTATTTTTCTTTCTTTGATTGCTTTTGTCTAATACTATGTGCAAATAATCTTATGATATTACAATTTATTCAGGTTGTGATCCTCAGTATATGGAAATAAGTTCAATTGTTTGACTTTTTATGTTATCTTGGGTTAAAAACATGTATATGATGTAATATACTGTTAATATGACTATAACATCTGTGCCCCTCAAAAACCATTGTATGAATATATGTATGCTATGTACACATGCCTAAATAATAATAAAAACTTACATAGATGTAGAGTGGCACATCACACATCTTGTTTACACGTCCTGGTGAGTCACAGTTATTCATGATGATCTGCGTGGACATGCCTGACTACATTTTTTCTAGGCATGACAAGGTGTCAGGACACCCAAACATTTCAGCCGAGGCATAGAATTGTGGTCGGCAGCAAATGTGAGGCCTACAAAATTGAGTTTATAAACATCATGCATTAAATAAGCTCCTGCATGTACATACGTAGTGCACAAATTAAGGGTCAAAATACATACCGTGCAAAGATGCAGTGTGACTGTCACAAATGACAGACTCAACACTCAAGAGAAGGTAACCTTTCTTATTTCCTCTTTGGTAATGCTTGCATGGGCAGCCAAGGACAGTTGCTTTTGTTGACTCAACAGATACACATTAAAACATCTCTACTATAGACACTAGATACTTACGGGTAAACAAAATTCTTCAAAAGCTGGTTTGACCAGATTTGTGTACTGATGAAGAACTAGTTCCAGAGATCTTCCACGCTTCTTGTATCACGCATCACTGAAACACCAAACCCACATTATAATGCACTATTATTATTATTATTACAATCATGGAGGAAGTTCTAAACACATAAGGATGTAATCAGGTTTCATGCCAGAAAAGAGGATAATTCCAATAAACTGGATCAAGAGCTCTTCAATAAACTCAAGGCACACTCTTCCCTCTTAAAGGGATACTCTGACAAAATGTTTTTATTATAAATAAAATCTTAAAGACCAATAAATTAATAAAGAACTAACTGCCAATGAAAAAAAAATTTAACATTAAGGTACAATAATTTTATTTAATAGATATTTATACATTGTAAAAGGAATCAACAGGCCAAACTGGGAATGATTATCAAGACATTTATAATATACATAAAATTTAATCAAAAATGAAAATAAATTTAATATTAAAAAGTTCTGCATCCTAGTTTGGTCAGGGTACCCAGAGCAGTGACTCTACTGACATCTATGGCTGCTTGGAGGAACTTTTCTCACTACATTAAACATGTCAACTTAGCAATTATGGACATAGGCAACAAATGCCACTTTAATATCTCTGGATATTGAGCTAATTTAGAATAAACAAATAATAAAAAAAAACTCAGGCAATACACATGTAATTTTCCACATCTAGCCTATGAGAGTTGGTACTGTCTGCACAAAAGTATATATATATAAACAAAGTACAAAAATAGGGAAAATTACAACCATTTGAAGAATGAAAGTGTGTTCATCCAGCAACCCAGCCAATATAAAGAGGATCTGTAACTCTCATTAAGTAATTTCAAAATTTAAATAGAATAACAAACATATCACAGATCCTTATCTTACATGACTAAATTGCAAACCACTGTCAATTTGCATTGCTGTAGCTGAGACAAACAGCTAGTAGACAAAAGTCATTAAACATCAGAGACAATTCTAACTATATGTACCATACTTCAAGGATGAGGAAAACTACATCTACTGTCTTAAGTACTACTACACCTTTTGAAAATGTATAAAAAAATTTAGATCAATAGTTTTCCATGTTTTAACACTGACCATCTAAATACCACAGCAGAGTGCCACAAAGAAAAAATCACTTATTACACTAGCTGATTTCTCAGAAAGGCATGGATACCACAATTCATAGCAATGGCTAATCAAACTTTACCATCTCTACCCATTTTTGTATGTGCAGTCACTATACTTTTCCCTTGTCATGCTCTATCTTTTCTAAATGACCAAACCACTAACTCCTCTTCAACTCCCTGAATTGTATTTTCATACCACACCATTGATTTCCTTACTCCTCAGCACAATATTCACATGACATCTCCACTAATTCCAGCCTCTCTCATGACCACACTCTTCTGCCCCTACAACCCAGCCTAAGTCCAGGCTGACCTGTTGACCACCCAGGCCAGTGCTAGTGGACCACAGATCTACATAATCACCACAAAATGACTGATTCAACATATGCAGAGAAGCTATGCAGCTTCTGAAAATTTCCTCTTCGTTCAGGCAGTACAGCAATTCTAATAGTGGACCCCGGTTTTCATGATGCTCCAAACTTGCCCTTTTATGTAAGTGTATTTTTGTAAATGCTTTTGTAAGTGTATTTTTGGGGGTCTAAAAGGACTAGTCTACTTTACATTATGCCTTATGGGAATAAATTTGTTTGGTAATGGCACTTAACAGCATTCTGGAACGAAAAAAATCACGAAAACTGGGGTCCACTGTACATATCTAGTGGGGTAATATGTCAAGCCTTGGGCCACAGATGTTAACATACTGTTCTCCAATTGTATCCATGGCCCTCCTGATCTTCACTGGGTTTATTCCATACATTCTCAACAGTCATGCAATTAAGGAACATTAGACTCTATATAAAGACCTTTCACTGGGAATGGACAGCATCAAGATTGGAGAGAATAGCTACCAAAGGAGATAAACACACATGATCCCAATTATCAAATTTAGAAGGAATCAAGGCCATATAAAGATGAATTCGCACATCACCCTCCCAAGTGTGACAAAACTTTTAGTAAATTCAGTCTGCAATGACATGTTCCTCTTAGGAATGGCTTTGTAATTTCCATGACATTCTAGTTAAAATGCAGGCCACAAAATTTATCAGTTTTGGCAAACCAAGGCAAGAGAACTAGAGTACAAAACAGAAAATAACAGGGCAGTGAGCACACATAAAAGTGTTTAAGATACCAAGAACTTGAAGCCATGTGATGTAGACAATCAGGATATAGTTAATTGCACTCCAAGATTAACACATGGAGAGAAATGGCATATAATACTAACAAGATGGATAAAGACAAATGCAGTGACTTGGAGGCATAAGTACAATGCCCGCACTTGGAGGAGGGATAGCGAGGTTGCAGTTCAGAAGTCATCTAAACTGTAATGTTGGCACACCTCTGGCAACACAGTTATAGAAGGAATGATGGTTAAGGTGTTTTTTCAGGTGACCCTACCTCAGAGATGGCCAGTGAAAAAGAAAAAAGAGGAGGGGGGACCTAAGTGTCTATTGACAAGTGCCTTTGACAATTAGTAACTACTACCTACCTTCTCCCCCACCCCACACACACACACTTTCAAGTTGGATGGTGCTTGCACAATCTGGTGACCAATAGGCTACACCTTATTACAATGTTTACCTGAGGTTTGTTGGGTATCTATTTCAGCATCTGAAAGATGTGACAATGTAATAACTCATCAATACAGGCATATATGATGAGAGAAGGAAAAACAAGTGTAACATGTGGATATTCCAACTTGCACATTAAAACTGCCACCAGGAATAGTGATAAGGATGATGTATGGCAAGAAGGAAGGCACAAAGAGCTGCAGCATAATGGCATGGAGTTGGGATAAGCAGTGTGGTATACAGTCAGTGGACACAATGTGCACTGTCACTGCAGAAGTCATCAGGGTAAGGAGGAATAATGTAAAAGAATGTAACCAACGATGGGAAAGCCAGTAACATGGTGAAGTTTAGTTTGTTGGAAACAAATGCATACAGGAGAAAACTGGGAGATCATCACCAGGAGCTCTCCCTGACAATCCCTGTATCCACTAATATTCCACTACAAAATAGACACTACAGGTCTCCCTCAACATTCACGTTTTCACTTTCTGGCTTCACACATTCACACCCGGCCACCAAATTCCCACCCACCAAATCATATTTAAGTTTCCGCCACCCGAGACATCCCTACTACCTTCCCTCCGACCCGGCAGCCAGCCCGCCCACCACTCACTCACTGAGTGTTTTCTTCGTTCATTATTTGTTATTAAACTACAGTATAACATGTATGTAGTACTATATAGAATATTTTACTATGTTTTCATGCGTTTTATGATTGTTCATACTTCAATAGGTTAGGAAGCAGTAAGTAATGAATGTACTAAATAAAGGTTATCTATCTATTACATTTATTCCAAATTGATATCAGAAACATGATAAATACCCTAGAACTGTAATAAAGATGCTGAAATGAATAATATACATGTATGCCATATTATATGAGTGGGGTAAGAGTAGCAGGCAGACCACCATATGAGATGTTTACATCAGGAAACATGCCTAAATCACTCTTGTCATAAGAACAAATGCAAAATAGCATTTATTATTTTAGAATAATAATAATTTATAATAATTGATCTGGAGCACTTTAAATGTCATCAGTATTTGGTAGCTGACATTTAGAGCACTCCACAGCAATTATTATTAATTATTATTATTTATTATTATTATTTCCCTACAATATATTGTAGGAAATAATAATTATTATTATTAATATTATTATTACAGTGGACCCCCGCATTCGAATGGCCTGCAGTCGAACAAATCGTCATTAGTACAAGAAAATCGATATCGCCATGCGAACAAATTATCGCGAGCCGAACGAATGCGTTCATGACCTGTCCGCCCAGGCGCTTGGGTGCCTCACCGCGAAGGCGTGAGAGCCAGTCCCGCGTTGTTTACACTCGAGAGAACAATACCCTGCACACTTCTCCAGACATTTCACACTTAATTATAATTTTTGGAGTTTGTTCATTAAGTGCGACTGTGAAATAAGCTACCATGGGTCCCAAGAAAGTTCCTAGTGGTACCCTGGGCTGATGAAAGTGGAGAAACCCCGTAGAAATGAAGAAGGAAATAATACAAAAATACGAGAGTGGTGTGCGATTGTATGATCTTGCCAGGATATATGGCAAAACAGGTCAACTATCGCTTCTATCCTGCTTAAGAAGGAAGAAATTAAGCAAGCTGATGTTGCAAAAGGTGTTACTGTGCGAGCCAAAAATAGACCACAAATAATCGAAGAGATTGAGAAGTTGTTGCTGGTGTGGATCAAGGATAGAGAGTTAGCGGGTGATTGTGTGTCGGAGTCAATTATTTGTGAAAAGGCAAGGAACTTGCATGCCGATCTTGTAAAGAAAATGCCTGCAACCAGTGCTGATTGTAATGGTAGTGATTTTAAAGCCAGCAAAGGCTGGTTTGAGAGATTTAAAATCGTAGTTGCATACATAATGTGGTAAGGGATAGTGAGGCTGCCAGTTCAGACAAACATGCAGCTGAAAAATTCATAAAAGAGTTTCAGGACTACATAGACTGAAAAATTGAAACCTGAACAAGTGTTCAATTGTGACGAAACAGGCCTGTTTTGGAAGAAAATGCCCAACAGGACCTACATTACTCAGGAGGAAAAACACTGCCAGGGCACAAGCCTATGAAAGACAGGCTAACTCTCATGATGTGTAGTAATGCTAGTGGGATTTGAAATGAAGCTTTACTAGTGTATCACTCAGAAAATCCCAGTGTTTTTAAGAGACACAATGTCGTCAAAAGTAGATTGTGTGTCTTGTGGAGAGCTAGTCAGAAGGCATGGGTCACAAAGCACCTTTTCAGTGACTGGATCCATGAAGTGTTTGGCCCCAGTGGAAAATACCACAGGAAAAGGGTTTGGACAAAAAATGCCTCCTGTTACTGGACAATGCTCCTTCACATCCTCAAAACATGGAAGACCTACTGAGTGAAGACTTCAAATTTATAAAACTGAAGTTCTTGCCCTAACACCACTCCTCTCCTCCAGCCCATGGACCAGCAGGTCATCTGTAACTTCAAAAACTCTACACAAAAGCAGTGTTTGAAAAGTGCTTTGAAATGACCTCGACAGTGAATTGACCCTTAGAGAGTTCTGGAAGAATCACTTCAATATCTACAGCTGCATAGGCCTTATAGGCAAGGCTTGGGAGGGAGTGACTTCAAGGACTTTGAACTCTGCTTGAGACCATTGTGAGTTTGTGTCCAACAGAGGGATTTTGAAGGGTTTGAGGCTGACCCTGACCCTGCCGACCCGGCCTGTTGGGGACTCTATTGTGGAATTGGGCAAGTCCATGGGGTTGGAGGTGAGGGCGAGGATGTGGAAGAGTTAGTGCAGGGCCACAGGGTAGAGCTAACAACTCAAGAGCTGCAACAGCTGGAAATGGAAGAGCATCAGACCAGATTTAAGGCTTTGATTCACGGGAGGAGGAGGAAGAGGGGGTGAAGAAGGTGCCTTCTTCAGAGATTAAGAGATGTACAATGTGGAATAGATTGCAAACTTTTGTTGAAAAATACCACCCTGAACAAGCTCAAACAAGCCATAACAGCAGCATGTTCAGTGACCAAACAATGTCCCTTCTTCAGGAACATGCTTGAAAAGATGCCAGAAACAGGACTGTGGGCATTATTTTGTTAAAGTGTCCAGTGACTCCCAAGCTGGTCCTAGTGGGATTAAAAGACAAAGAAAAGAAGTAACCCCAGATAGGGCTTGATACCTGAAGTCCTTCTGGAGGGGATTCCTTCCAAACACTAACCCCTCCCTCCCTCACTCCTCCTCTCTTCCATATGCCATCAACAATCTTCAATAATGGTAAGTAAAAAGACTTAAATTTATTTACTAATACTTTTAGTAGTACAGCACTGTAGTATTAAATGTTTTTGTCTATGTAGAAGCTTAATTTTATTAAAATATATTATTTTTAATATTTTTGGGTTTCTGAACGATTAATTGTATTTCCATTATTTCTTATGGAAAATTAATCCCTTTCAAACATTTCACGTTAAGGAACAAGCTCCTGGAACGGATTAAATTTGAATAGCGAGGGTCCACTGTATATTATTTCACAATATATTGTAGGGAAATAATAATAAATAATAATAATAATTAATAATAATAATAATTAATAATAATTGCTGTGGAGTGCTCTAAATGTCAGCTACCAAACACTGATAACATTTAAAGTGCTCCAGATCAATTATTATAAATTATTATTATTCTAAAAACAATAAATGCTATTTTTGCATTTGTTCTTATGACAAGAGTGATTTAGGCATGTTTACCCTGATGTAAACATCTCTTATGGTGGCGGTCTGCCTGCTCTCTTACCCACTCATATAATATGGCATATATTATTCATTTCAGCATCTTTATTACAGTTCTAGGGTATTTATCATGTTTCTGATATCAATTTGAATAAATGTAATAGATAGATAATCTTTATTACTAATATTAGTGTAATTACACAACATTTTATTAGCGTAAGGCTAACATCCACCACTTATGACGACTCACCAGACACTGACTTACTGCTCGCCTTCCTCCTCAAAGCTCCTCCCACTTAGAACTATATTAGATGGTGAATTTAATGTATTTTTCTGTAAGCTTAACTCGTTGTATGTGTATTTTACTTTTTTATTGTTTTCTGTAATATATGAGTTATGCAAATTAAAATAAAGTTATGAAGTTGGAGTTTCATTTTTTTTCTAATGTATCATATTTAATTCAACACTTGGCACCATTACAAAGTGTGAGCTACAGCAGAGGGAGAAGAAGCAGTGTGTATGTAACTCTTGATTCCCCATGACAATCACAACAATATAAAATACGATTGTATAATTATACTATTACAGGCCTCCTCCACAGCCAGCTCATGTCAAAATAACATGTATATAGTACATTATTTACGAGTTTATATGTATTTTATGATTGTTCATGGTCCAATAGGTTAAGGAAGCAGTATTGTATTATATTTCCTATAATATATTGGGGCACCAAACATTCATTTTTCAACATTCACGAGGCTCTTGATCCCCTAACCTCGCGAATGTTGAGGAGACCTACTTAAATATTCTTTCAACAAACCGACCGTATCCCACTGAGGCAGGGTGGCCCAAAAAGAAAAAGATTTTTTTTTTTTAACTTTAGTAATGTATACAGGAGAGTGATACTAGCCCCTTGCTCCCAGCATTTTAGCCGCCCCTAAACATGATGGCTTATGGGGGAAAATTTTCCA
>WNWK01012828.1:0-57893 GCA_009830355.1 Cherax destructor
AATTAGGAATATGGGATTGAAAGTTTTATTCCTTTGCAATGTGTAACTTTCTTTTGGTTCATGTTTATATTTTTTCATACTTACAAAAATGTTTGGAAACAAGTTCCATTTATGTTTTTGATATTGTCTATTAGTATAATAAAATAGAAAAATACTTATTTGGTGTTTTATTAACAATTGCAAATTTGCAACACTCAGAATTTGACACCCTTTAACGGTCGGGACCGTCTACAGATGGTCCTTGAATATTGGCAATTGCGTGAAGTTCTTTTAGAATTTCAATTATATGGGCTCATTATCCTTACATTGAGCTACTTATCCACTCATATGAAATACATTTGAAATTATAATTTTCCAGGGAGTGCCCGGTAAAGGGAGGGGATTCCCTTCAAACAATAGCCTCTCTTCCCTCTCCTCCTCCCTGTGTTCCATCCACCAAGAACAGTCTTCAATAAAGGTGTCATGTTGAATGATGAGCCATGGTGAACCTAGTTCGTGTGCTTGTTCATTTATGAGCCATGGTGCTATCTTGTCTACTCATATTGGTTTTCCTTGTCTACATCCGACAGCAGCTTCTTAACTTTCACTTCATGTATTACATCATTCTCCATCTTAACACATAACTTTGGAGTGTGTGTACATGTTGACACACCATGTGTCAACTTATGTACACACCTTTCAACTTCATATTTAGTACAAGCTCTCATCACTTAACGACGAAGTTCCGTCCTCAAGACCACATCGGTAACAATTCATCGCTAAGTGAGGAGCATATATAATGGTAGTGGGTTTGTGTCAACCATCTTTGATATTGTTTTAATGTCACCTTTGTACCATTTATAACATTTCTGGTATATTTTAAATGTTTATACAGTAGTGTACTGTATATTGCAATAAAAGAATAGAGGAAATCAGCTCTAATATACATTATTTAGGCATGCATACTGGTCAGTGAGCCCGTCATAAGTACGAGGCGTTGGAAACGAGTACGCGCTAAGTGAGGAGAGGCTGTATTTCACACCTTCCTCCTCCAACCCCGTGATTTATTCATTATCCTATATTTTTTTGTAACTTATCTCTCACATTTAGTTTGCTTTTTATAATTATTAGGTTCTATTTTTCTTAAACCCACTTTACTTTTTCAAGGTAAATGAGGGTAATAACAACTGACGTAAGTACCAAATACACTGGCTTACTTAAATGAATACCTGTACGAATGGTGGTGCGTGTTGGTATAGAAGACACGCTGTCGCCTGACCGCCACATTTGAGATGCCTGCAAATATATAGGTACCTGTGAGGCCTAAGCCAGAACCATGTGATGGCACAGGAAGATTGTTGTCCATGAGGGCCCACAGAAAGCACCGCCAGGAGAGGCCAGAGAGCGCCCAGGAGGCAGGTTTTCACATGCTCCTGGTGGAGAAACAGGGAAAATAAAGGCTTCATCTGGAGAAGCTGAAGAGATGCAGGGAAGGGCCCCAATGACCAGCAGAATAGATAACCCATCACCCGGGAATGTCATCCATCCGGGGCTGCATAGTTGGGTGGAGTCCAACACACAAAGGAAAGGTAGAACAGTACAGAAGAACTCCCAACACCAACCAGGATGGCAAAGATTGCCAGGTAGGAAAACCAAGTGAGAGATGTAGATCATTCTCAAGAAAAGTAACAACCCAGATAAAACACCGTGCATGTATTCTGGAAAGATGACAACCCAGAGACGTCGTGTATCCACACATCACCCACAACTATGTGGCCTCTCTCACCTTCACAATGTTCACCATCATCATCAATGGTTCAAACACACGTGAAAATAGAACCTTTGCTGAGATGACGTTTTCCTTATGAACAGTTTTTCAAGTCAATACAATATAATGAGCAACAAGCATATTTATACCAGGTGCGAGCATATGAGTAGTCAGAACTGAGATCATGGTGTGAATGTGAGCAGCCAGGAGCACTGCAGGGAACATGGGTGGCCAGCTAACACTGCAGGGAGCATGAGCAGCCAGGAAACATGAGTGGCTAAGTAACACTGCAGGGAACATGAGTGGCTATGTAACACTGCAGGGAACATGAGTGGCTAAGTAACACTGCAGGGAACATGAGTGGCCAAGTAACACTGCAGGGAACATGAGGGCCAAGTAACACTGCAGGGAACATGAGTGGCTAAGTAACACTGCAGGGAACATGAGTGGCCAGTAACACTGCAGGGAACATGAGTGGCCAAGTAACACTGCAGGGAACATGAGTGGCAACACTGCAGGGAACATGAGTGGCCAAGTAACACTGCAGGGAACATGAGTGGCCAAGTAACACTGCAGGGAACATGAGTGGCTAAGTAACACTGCAGGGAACATGAGTGGCCAAGTAACACTGCAGGGAACATGAGTGGCCAAGTAACACTGCAGGGAACATGAGTGGCCAAGTAACACTGCAGGGAACATGAGTGGCCAAGTAACACTGCAGGGAACATGGGTGGCCAGCTAACACTGCAGGGAACATGGGTGGCCAATTAACACTGCAGGGAACATGGGTGGCTAACACTGCAGGGAACATGGGTGGCCAAGTAACACTGCAGGGAACATGGGTGGCCAGCTAACACTGCAGGGAGCATGAGCAGCCAGGGAGCACTGCAGGGAATGTGAGTAACCAGATAGCACTGCAGGGAACATGAGTGGCCAAGTAACACTGCAGGGAACATGGGTGGCCAGCTAACAAGTCTCACCTACATATTTCTTATGCAGTTCTCACAAGGTCTGGTGCAGACCTTTGCATTATTGTGGTCTGAATGGTTGGACTGATTTCTGCCAAGGTCTTTAATGGGGCCTGATGCTATGATGTGACTCAATGTTATTAACTATATACCATCACTCTACATGATGACTGGTGAGCCTAAGCTCCTCTTGAGCTGTGGTTTGTCATCAAGTTATGATGTTTTATCTGGGACAAACATGCTAACCTGGCTCTGTTTTTATTAATGAAGTGACAGGACAAGGCTCTCCTGGTGATCCAGTGTGCACCAGCCACAAGTTCTACTGACACATCATGACCTCCATGCTGCTACTTTTGATTTAAAGCAAAGACCCCCTTCTTTTTTTTCCGAGGTTAGTTACACTACTGGGGACACTTAAACATTTTCAACATCCCCTTACATGTACTCACCTAACTGTGGTTGCAGGGGTTGATTCATAGCTCCTGGCCCCGCCTCTTCACTGGTCGCTACTAGGACCACTCTCCCTGTTCCATGAGCTTTATCATACCTCGTCTTAAAGCTATGCATGGATCCTCCCTCGACTACATCACTCTCCAGACTATTCCACTTCCTGACAACTCTATCACTGAAGAAATATTTCCTAACATCCCTGTGACTCATCTGAGTTTTCAACATTCAAGTGTGACCCCTTGTTGCTTTTGTCAAATCTCTGAAACATTGTCCTTATCCAACCTGTCAATTCCTCTCGGTATTTTATATTCTGTCTTCCAATGTTGTCAGGTTGAGTTCCCTCAATCTCTCCTAGTAGGACATACCCTTAGCTCTGGGACTAGTCTTATTGCAAACCTTTGTACTTTCTCTAATTTCTTTATGTGTTTGACCAGGTGTGGGTTCCATACTGGTGCTGCATACTCCAATATGGGTCTGAGGTACACGGTGTACAGTATCGTGAATGACTCCTTATTTAGATATTGAAATGCTATTCTCGGGTTTGCCAGGCGCCCATATGCTGCAGCAGTTATTTGGTTGATATGCACCTCAGATGTGCTTAGTATGAATGAGTTTTGCAGCCTCTGACCTCTTAGGCTGTACTCCATATGCAGTCTTCTTTGTCCTTCCCCAAGCTTCATAACTTTGCACTTGCTGTGGTTAAACTCCAGGAGACATTTGTCAGACCAGGCTTGCAGCATGTCCATATCCCCTTGTAGGCTTACCTGATCCTCGCCACTTGTATTCTCCTCATTAGTTTCACATCATCTGCAAACACGGACATCTCTGACTCTATCACTTCCGTCATGTCATTCACATATTGCACAAGAAACAGCACCGGACCTGGGACTGACCCTTGTGGAACCCCACTCGACACATGCACCCACTCTGACACCTCATCTCGGGCCAACACACACTGTTTCCTTCCTGTCAGGTATTCCCTGATCCAATGCAGTACAGTGGACCCCCGGAATTCGTGATTAATCCGTTCCAGAGGGCGTCATTAACACCGAATATCAAGAACTTCGAATCTATTTTCCCCATAAGAAATAATGGAAATAAAATTAATCCGTTTCAGACACCCAAAAGTATTAAAATAAAATATTATTGTACATTAAATATACATTAAATTACACAGAAAACAATGAGAAATGAACATTATCTAGTACAATAACATGTCACTTACCTTTATTAAAGAGTTGTTGATGTGTGGAAGATGGGAGGAGGGGAGAGGATGGAGGAGTTGCTAGTGTTTGGAAGGGGAATCCCCTTCCATTAACACTGCAGGTACCAAGTTCTTTTCTGGGGTTACTGGCCTTTTTCTTTTAATGCCACTAGGACCAGGTTGAGAGTCACTGGACCCCTCTCTCACAAAAAATTTGTCCAGGGAGCTCTGTGTCTTGCGATTCTTTAACCCTTTCGGGGTCGGTGCCGTACTAGTACGTGTTACGAGCAGGGGTTGGTGCCATACTAGTACGCGTAAATTCTAGCGGCTTCAAATTAAGCAGGAAACAGCTGGTAGGCCTACACATGAAAGAAAGGGTCTATGTGGTCAGTGTGTGCAGTATAAAAAAAATCCTGCACCACACACTACATAATGAGAAAAAAAAACTACAACCGTTTTTTTTTTTTAAAACAGCGACTTTGCAGTCTATTTTCGTATGGTATTTATTGATGTATTCTCGTTTTCTTGGTCTCATGTGATAGAATGGAAGATATATTACAGAAATAGAGATGATTTTGATTGGTTTGATAATGACAAGTACCTTGAAATTGAGCTCAAAGTAGCGAAAATGTTCGATTTTCGCCGATGTTCATGAGTAAACAAATCACACCATGCGTCCAATACACATCAACTGGCGGGTCTAATATTCTTGCACAAGTGCGCTGATATTATTTATACCATTTTTACAATGATGCAGTTGTATACATAACAGTAAATCTTCTATTTTCTGTGAGAATAAAAATTCAAAATGGAAAGCAAAAGTAATGTAAGAGGGGCCTGGAGACGTGACTAATGAACAGAGAAGATAGTTATTTTAGTGCCAGGAATGTCTGCCTTGTTTATTCTGGACCCTATTTTGAAATTGGCATCATTTGAAATTTGTGTGAAATTGGCCAAATTGTCATTTTCTGACCACTATTTTGGGTAGTTGAGATTGGTAAATAGGCGGTTTCTTGTACTCAATCGATAGAAGAAATGGAGTTCTAGCGATATAGCTATGATTTTAGTGGACTGGAACATTGGAATTGGCCAAAAATGGGGCTCAAAGTGGGTGAAATCGCCGATGCATAAACATCTTCGAGACCGGTAAATTCGCGAGAGCATAATTCCGTAAGTTTTCATTCAAATTTCAAACTTTTAGTGTCGTTATGATCGGAAAAAGATTCTCTACCTATTGTAGGCCAGCACGGCCTACAACAGGTTTGTTAGGGTGATATTCATCCATAAAGCCTTGCTCATCAGTCCATTTGGCACAGATCTCCCTAATCCTTGAAGAAGGCAACTTCCTCCATCTCTGTTCCTCCTCCTCCTCTGAACCATTTTCCAGAACTGTGGTCTGTTGTAGCTGTTGCTGTTGAAGCTCTTGCAGATCTTCAGTGGTTATTTCTTCATTGTCCTCCTCCACCAACTGTTCCACATCCTCGGTACTAACATCCAACCCCATGGACTTGCCCAGTGCCACAATTTCTTCCACAACAGGCTCAGGCTCAGGGCTCTGAGGCTCAGCCCCAAAACCTTCAAAATCCCTCTCTGGGACACAGTATGGCCACAATTTTCTCCAGGCAGAGTTCAAAGTCCTGGTAGTCACTCCCTCCCAAGCCTTACCTATAAGGTTTACACAATGCAGGATATGGAAATTATTTTTCCAAAACTCTTTTAGGGTCACATTAATGTCTGTGGTCACTTGAAAGCATATTTCAAACATTGCTTTAGTGTAGAGTTTTTTAAAGTTTGAAATGACCTGCTGGTCCATGGGCTAGAGGAGAGGAGTGGTATTAGGGGGCAAGAACTTCACTTCGATGAACTTAAAGTCCTGCACAATTTGCTCTGCCAAGTCTGGAGGATGACAAGGAGCATTGTCCATTATGAGGAGGCACTTATGTGGCAAATTATGTTCCTCAAGATATTTCTTCACACTGGGGCCAAACACTTTATGGAACCAATCTAAGAAAATTTCCCTAGTGACCCAAGTGACCCATGCCTTATTGTTAGACTTCCACATCACACACAAATTAGCCTTGGTGACACTGCATCTCTTAAATGCTCGGGGATTTTCAGAGTGATACACCACTAAAAGCTTCACTTTAAAATCCCCACTAGCATTAGCACACATGAGAGTTAGCCTGTCTTTCATAGGCTTGTGTCCTGGTAGTGCCTTTTCCTCCTGTGTAATGAAGGTCCTGTTTGGCATTTTCTTCCAAAACAGGCCTGTTTCGTCACAATTGAACACTTGTTGGGGTTTGAATTGTTCAGCCTCTATGTACCCCTTGAATTCATTCACGTAATTTTCAACCGCACTTTTGTCGGAACTGGCTGGCTCATCATGCCTTATCACACTATGTATGCCACTATGCTTCTTAAATCTGTCAAACCAGCCTTTTCTGGCTTTAAATTCGTTCACTTCAGCACTCATTGCAGGCATTTTCTTGACGAGATCATCATGCAACTGCCTTGCTTTTTCAGATGTTATCGCCTGCGTAACACTATCTCCTGCTAATTGTTTCTCGATGATCCACACCAACAATAACCTCTCCACTTCTTCAAGCACTTGAGATCTTTGTTTTGTGACCATACTTGCACCTTTCGCAACAACAGCGTCCTTGAGTTCCTTTCCCTTGGCCACAATGGAAGTGATGGTTGAATGGGCTTTGCCATACTGCCTGGCCAGCTCAGCCACACGAACTCCACTTCCATATTTTGCAATGATCTCCTTCAATTCTACCGTATTTCTGACATTCTTTACCACAGGCCTGGCACTAGGAGCTTTCTTGGGGCCCATGGTGGCTTATTTAGCAGTTGCAAGCACTAAAAACACTGGAATAATGACAGTGGACCCCCAGTTAACGAAATTAATCCATTCCAGGAGCTATTTCTCAACCCGAACCTTTCGTAATCTGAACCCTTATTTCCCATAAGAAATAATGTAAATACAATTAATCCGTTCCACAAAAAAAATATTCACACAAAATATAATATAAATAACATTTACTTACCTTTATTGAAGAGACTTGCAGGCATCTGGAAGATATAGATGATGACTGGAGCAGGGTGTTAGTGGTTGGAAGGGGAATCCCCCTCCAAAAGGACTTCAGGTAACAAGTCCCTCTCTGGGGTTATTTCCCTTCTTGGTCTTTTAATGCCACTAGGACCAGCTTGAGAGTCACTAGAACTCTTCTTAGAAAAATAACTGTCCAGAGTCCTCTGTTTCTGGCGACTCTTTAGTACTTTCCTGAAGTGCAACATGGCTCTGTCACTGAACTGGTTGCACAGAAGGCTCATTTCAGCTTGCTCAGGGTGGTGTTTTTCAACAAAAATTTGCACATCGTTCCACTTGGAACAAATTTCCTTAATCACTGAAGAAGGCACCTCATTCACTCTCTCTTTCCCCTCCTGTGAAGCAATAACCTCAGCTATGGTCTGTTGCTGTTCCAGATGAAGCTCTTGCAGCTCTTCAGTTGTTAGCTCTACCCTGTGCTCCTCCACCAACTCTGCCACATCCTCACCACTCACCTCCAACCCCAGGCTGTTCCCCAATGCCACAATATCTTCCACAGTATCTTCCACAACAGGCACAGGGTCGTCAGGGTCAGCCTCAAATCCTTCAAAATCCCTCTTTTCAACACAATCCGGCCACAGTGGTCTCCAAGCAGAGTTCAAAGTCCTGGAAGTCACTTCCTCCCAAGCCTTACCTATAAGGCCTATGCAATGCACGATATTGAAGTGATCTTTCCAGAACTCTCTTAGGGTCAATTGAGAGTCATTCGTCATATTAAAGCACCTCTGAAACACTGCTTTTGTGTACAGTTTCTTGAAGTTTGCAATGACCTGCTGGTCCATGGGCTGGATGAGAGGAGTGGTGTTAGGAGGCAAGAACTTCACTCTGACGAAACTGAGCTCATCAGGCAACAACTCTTCCAAGTTGTGAGGATGAGCAGGAGCATTGTCCAGTACCAGGAGGCACTTGAGTCCCAATTTCTTTTCCAGGAGGTACAGTGGTACCTCGAGTTACGATGGTCCCCAAAATAGCCCTTTTATGTAAGTTTATTTTTTTAAATGCTTTTGTAAGTATATTTTTGGGGGTGTAAAAGGACTAGTCTATTTTACATTATTCCTTATGGGGATAAATTCGTTTGGTAATGGCACTTGAACAGCATTCTCGAACGAAAGAATATCGTAACTCGAGGTACCACTGTAGTGACCCATGCCTTGGTGTTAGCCTTCCAATGCACACACAATTTATTCTTGTCAACACTGTGTTTCTTGAAGGCTCTGGGATTTTCTGAGTGATACACCAGTAAAGGCTTCACTTTAAAATCACCACTGGCATTGGCACACATCATAAGAGTTAGCCTGTCTTTCATAGGCTTGTGTCCTGGCTGTGCCTTTTCCTCCTGAGTAATGAAGGTCCTGTTGGGCAGTTTCTTCCAAAACAGTCCTGTTTCATCACAATTAAACACTTGTTGGGGTTCGAATTTTTCAGTGTCTACGAACCCCTGAAATTCCTGCACAAATTTTTCAGCTGCACGTTTGTCTGAGCTAGCTGCCTCACCATGCCTCACAACACTGTGTATGCCACTACATTTCTTAAACCTGTCAAACCAGCCTTTTCTGGCTTTAAAATCACTCGCCTCACCACTGGTTGCAGGCATTGTCTTGACAAGATCTGCGTGCAACTTCCTTGCCTTTTCACAAATTATCGCTGTAGAAATACTATCACCCGCTATCTGTTTTTCATTGATCCACACTATCAGTAACTTCTCAACCTCATCCACTGTTTTCGATCTTTGTTTCGTTAACATATCAACCCCTTTTGCAACATTAGCTTCCTTGATCTCATTTCTCTTTGCCAGGATAGTGCTGATAGTAGATGCACTTTTCTTGTACATCCTGGCAAGATCACTCAGACGTACGCCACTCTCATATTTTTCAACAATCTCCTTCTTCAGTTCGATGGTGTTCCTCACTCTCTTTACCACAGGGGTGCCACTAGGAAGCTTCTTTGGACCCATGGTGACTTATTTCACAGTGACAATCAATAAACCAACAAAAAAGACACCAAATGTATGTATTGTGAATGTTTGAAAGAGCGCGCTAGGTAATCTTCTCTCAATGGTAAACAACGCTTTCGTTAAGCGATTTTTTCATTATCTAAACCTTTCGTTAGCCGGGGGTCCACTGTATATGGTATGAATGTGTGGGTGGCGGTCGCTCGCTGGTAAACAATAGCACACTCATGCTGAATGAGTGCCCGGGCACGCTCAGGCCACGCATACGCGTCTGGGACGAATCACGAACTCCAAACGGATTCGCGAACACCGAACAAAAATTTTCGCGAAAAAACATCACGAACACCGATTTTTACGAACTCCGACGCTCACAAACTTCGGGGGTCCACTGTATTTTCCCTCCAATTCCTGCCTGCTCCTCTAGTTTTTCTACCAGTCTCTCGTGTGATACTGTGTCGAAAACCTTATTACAGTCCAAGAAGATGCAGTCTAGACCTTGATGAGGGAATTACTAGTGATATGAGCAAATTCGCTGATGACACAAAGATAGGTAGGATAACTTATTCAGACGTAGATGTCAGTGAACTTCAGAAGGATTTAGATAAACTTAGTTCATGGTCAGAAAAGTGGAAGATGCAGTCCTGTCTTACTTCCGTTACTTTGTCATAGAACTCCAATAGGTTCGTGATACAGGATTTTCCTTCCCTGAAGACGTGCTGGTTGTCATGTATTAGTAAAGTCCATTCTAGGTGCTCCACCACTCTTTTCCTGATAATCTTCTCCATAATTTACATACATGTCAGCGACACTGGTCTGTAATTTAGTACAGCCTGTCTCCTTTCTTAAAAATCAGGCAGTTGCCCTGTTTTGGCAGATTTACTGAAGATTGCTGTTAGTGGTACACACAGTACACTCAGGACCCAAGGAGAGATTTTATCTGGGCCCACTGCCTTCGAGGTATCTAGTTCCCCTAGCAGTTTCTTTACCTCATCCTTGGTTGTGTACAGTGTGTCCAGCACTTGTTGGTGCTGGACACAAGGCTCCAGCAAACCTCTGTTTTCTGGAAGCTTTTCTGTCTCCACAGTGAATATTTCCCTGAATCCTGAGTAGAGCTTTTCACATACTTCCTGGTCATTTCCTGTGAGCTCCTCTCCTTCCTTCCTCAACCTGATTACCTGATTCTTGACTGTTGTTTTCCTCCTGATGTGGCTGCATAACAACTTTGGTTCAGATTTGGCTTTTGATACTGTGTCATTCTCATATTGATGCTGGGCTTCTCTCCTTATCCATGCATATTCATTTCTGGCTCTTCAGTTCAACTTCCTGTTATTCTGGGTCCTTTGCCTTCTATACTTTTTCCATGCTCCAGCACATTTGGCTTTGGCCTCTCCACACCTTCTGATAAACCATGAGCTCACTCTGGTTTTCCCATTGTTGTTGTTGCCCTTTGGTATGAACTTCTCCACTGCCTCCCTGCACTTTGTGGTCACGTTTCCATCATTTTGTTTACTATCTTTCCCTCTAGCTCGCTTACCCACTGCACCTCATGTAGGCATTGCCTCATACTTGTGTAGTCCCTTCTCGTGCTGATTCACTCTCCATTGTTAACTCTATTATGTATTCAAAACTCACTAGGGGCCTTTCGTGTGTGATATCTTCTACGTCTGAAACTGCTCAAGGTGAATACAAGGTCTAGCCTTGCTGGTTCATCGTCACTTCTCTCTGGTTGTGTCCTTAACGTGCTGGTACATGAAGTTTTCTAGTACTACCTCCAGCATCTTGGCTCTCCATGCCTCTGGTTGAAATCCCCCATGATGAGTAACTTTGCCCTGCTCATGTTGGCCCTTCTGGCAATCTTGGCTAGTGTGTCTACCATCACTCTGTTACTTTCATCATATTCATATTTTGGCTTCCTGCTGTTTGGTGGTGTTCCTTGTTGCCACACCAAGACTAAGTCCAGTGTTCATAGTGGTTATCCCTTACACTCTGAAATTCATACTTTCCCTCACGTCATCTGACCAGGTGTGACTGGGGCTATATAGACATAGAGGCAAAGTGTCAGTCCATCTGGTTCTGCAGTCCTAGCATGGCATATCCCCCTGTATAAATGTTCAGGAGAACCATGCATAGCTTACCTGCTAGAAAGTCCATGAAATCTAGGACAAACTGGTATTTAGAATAAAGAATAAAAAGGAACAATACTGTGACTGTAACAATACACAAATATCCCGCATATAGAAGAAAGAAACTTATGGAGATGTCTCAGTCTAATCTGAACTATTAGCTAGTTAACCCTTTGAGGGTCCGTGCCATAGCTCTACTTCTCTGAAGCCAGGGTCCGTGCCGTAGTTCTACTGCTCTGAAGCCAGGGTCCATGCAGTAGTTCTATTGCTCTGAAGCCAGGGTTCATGCCGTAGTTCTACTGCTCTGAAGCCAGGGTCCGTGCCGTAGTTCTACTGCTCTGAAGCCAGGGTCCGTGCTGTAATTCTACTGCTCTGAAGCCAGGGTCTGTGCCATAGTTCTACTGCTCTGAAGCCAGGGTCCATGCCGTAGTTCTACTGCTCTGAAGCCAGGGTCCGTGCCATAGTTCTACTGCTCTGAAGCCAGGGTCCGTGCTGTAATTCTACTGCTCTGAAGCCAGGGTCTGTGCCATAGTTCTACTGCTCTGAAGCCAGGGTCCATGCCGTAGTTCTACTGCTCTGAAGCCAGGGTCCGTGCCATAGTTCTACTGCTCTGAAGCCAGGGTCCGTGCCGTAGTTCTACTGCTCTGAAGCCAGGGTCCGTGCTGTAATTCTACTGCTCTGAAGCCAGGGTCTGTGCCATAGTTCTACTGCTCTGAAGCCAGGGTCCATGCCGTAGTTCTACTGCTCTGAAGCCAGGGTCCGTGCCATAGTTCTACTGCTCTGAAGCCAGGGTCCGTGCTGTAATTCTACTGCTCTGAAGCCAGGGTCTGTGCCATAGTTCTACTGCTCTGAAGCCAGGGTCCATGCCGTAGTTCTACTGCTCTGAAGCCAGGGTCCGTGCCATAGTTCTACTGCTCTGAAGCCAAGGTCCGTGCTGTAGTTCTAGTATGTGATGAGTTCAGCTCACTCAGATAAGCTGTCAGCGGTAAATTTGGGCCTAGATATGAAAGAATGGATCGATGCAGCAAGTGTGCACCACATAAAACAAATCCTGCAGCATGCAGTTCATAATGAGAAAAAAAACTGCAACCATGTTTTTAAATTAAAACAGCGACTTTGCGGTGTATTTTCATATGGTTTTCATGGTTGTATTCATAACTAATGAACAGAGAAAATGTCATTTTAGTGCCAGGAATGCCTGCATTGTTTATTCTGGACCCTATTTTTAAATTGGCACATATTGTAATTTGTGTGAAATTGGCAAAATTACCAATTTCTAATCACTTTACTGGGAAGCTGAAATAGTTGATTGGGCGATTTCTTGTGCTCAATAGATAAAATGGAAACACATACTAGCGAAATAGCTAAGAATGTGGTCTAATGGAACAATGTAACTGTTCGAAAATAGGACTGGGCAAAATTGTCAATGAGTAAATATTGCTGACACAGCAAAAATTTGCGAGAGTGAAATTTCGTCAATTTTTTTATCAAATTTCGTACTTTTTGCTTTATTACCTTCAGAAAAATATTCTCTACCATTTCATAAGAATTTTTTTTTTTTTTTTTTTTTTTTAACTCTTGGACACTGTGGGGAATTTTCAGATTGGAGGGTCTGGACCCTCAAGGGGTTAATATACAATCAATTCTAATATCAATCCTGCCCTGAAATTCTTTTTTGATAGTTGTAACAAAACTCATAGGCACAGACTCAAAAATCTCTTTATTATAATCCTGTGTCCAACTCAACATATGTAAAAACTCAATTTGTATTAACCCTTAAACTGTCCAAACGTAGATATACGTTTGTACGCGTACTGCTCCGAACGTAGATCAACGTTTTATTTTTCATTCCTTCAAATTTAGTGCAATAGGCCTGAGTCGCCTAGACATGAGAGAATGGGTCTGCGCCCTCAGTGTGCGCAGTATTAAAAAAATCTGGGACCACTTAGTACCTTGTGGGAGCACTAGTTCAATTGAGTGCCACCTGATGCAAATAATGTGGCAAACACCATGGATTCACTGATGTCATGTCGCATTAACACTTCCCTTATAAGAGGAAAGTAAAAATAGGTTCGATAAATACATGAGTGGCTGTGGGTGGGTGTGAGTTGGACCTGACTAGCTTGTGCTACTAGGTCTGATGCTGTGCTCCTTCCTTGAGAGGATGTGACCTGACTAGGTGGGTCATTGGTCTAAGCTGGGGGGTGATATGGACCTGCCTTGCATGGGCCAGTTGGCCTTCTGCAGTGTTCGTTCTTTTTTATGTTCTTATATATTTGGCAGGCTGGCTTTGGCTGTCTCTGGCTGTCTCTGTGTCTATATCTGTCTATATCTCTGTCTATATCTCTGTCTATATCTGTCTATATCTGTCTATATCTGTCTATATCTCTGTCTATATCTGTCTATATCTGTCTATATCTGTCTATCTATATACAGTGGACCCTCAGTTAACGAATACCCCGGAAATCGTGCAATTATGTAAGTATAATTTTGTAAGTTCTTGTGGAAGTGTATTTTTGGGGGTCTGAAATAGACTAACCTACGTGAAATTTTTCCTTAAGGGAGTAAATTCGTTCGGTAATGGCACTTGAGCAGACTTCAGGAGTGAAGTTTTTACGAAACTCGGGGGTCCACTGTATACTCTGTATCTGTCTATATCTGTCTATCTATATATATCTGTAATATCTCTCTCTCTCTCTCTCACATGTACACATAAGTACAGTTATTATACATAGTGTAAATTACCTAGGATAACCCAAAAATTCCAGGCAAAGTCCTATACAATGCTTGTATATATAAGACATAATACGCATGACTCGCAAGTAATACGCATTGTCACTTCTGCATCGCGTATAATACCTGTTGGCTTACGAGACGGAAAGACAGATAAGCAGAGCTAGACAGACAGACAGATAGACAGTGGAAACAACGAGAGGGGTCCCTGCTCCCATTCATCAATGTTATTGGGCTGTCAGTGTTATCTGACACTTGTCATAACACCATTCTTCAAGGAGTTTCATATACTCCAGGCACACACAGGCAGACAGAAAGACAGATAAGCAGAGCTAGACAGAGACACAGACAGATAGACAGATGGACAGATAGATAGACAGATACAGTGAAAACAAAGCAAGGGTTCCCTGCGCACATTCATTCATCAATGTCATTGGGCTGTCAGTTTTATCTGACACTTGTCATAACACCATTAGTCAAGGAGTTTCATATTATACTCCAGGCACACATAGGCAGGCAAACAAAGACAGATAAGCCGAGCTAGACAGATAGATAGAAACACAGATAGACAGATAGATAGACAGATAAATAAACAGACAGATAGACAGATAGACAGATAGATAGATAGACAGATAGATAGATACAGACAGTGAAAACAAAGCAAGGGTTCCTTGCACACATTCCTTCATCAATGTCACTGCCTCATCAGTAGTTATCTGACAATTGTCATAACACCATTCTTCAAGGAGTTTCATATATACTCCAGGATGTCTAAAACATTGCTGGGACCTATAAATACTTTGTATATATTTATAGACAATAGTAAATGACCATGGCAGGTGAAATTGTTCACCTGTTGGTGTCATTGTGACTATTTGAGTACTATTTCAGCACCTAATATTAGTGTTAGAACAAAGATTGGCTATGAAATCACAAGAACTATTATAAATTGTAATTACCAGAACATAAAAATTGTATAAATTAAAATAAAAACTAAAAAAAAAAGTATATCGGCATTACTTCTGCAAGCGGCAGGACTTGTTGTTGCCGTCAGGTGAGCATCCAGCACCAACTTGTCGGGCTTATATCTCGGTAAGTACTGGGCCTAAATTTTTTTTTTTTAGCCTATCCTGTTTATAAAAATGCGCTCTTCATTTAAAAAAAAAAATGATTTATTTTTTTTTCAAAATATTCGGAGCAGTGCGCGAGTGAACGTAGATCTACGTGTGGACAGTTTAAGGGTTAAAGGACCTAAACTGTGGAAGTGTTTACCTGAAGATTCCAGTCTGAGGAATGAGACTTGTGCAACACTTCGGAATGTTTACAGTGGAAATGTTTCTGCAGCCAGTGACTTCTTCAGTCCAATACAGAGAAGAACAGTGGAAGATGAAGAGGACTCTACCTCCTCCTGCTTCTACTCATCTGACTGAATTATATAAGCCAGTATGAGGCCTGGTCACAGACAGGGCCGTGGGGGCGTTGACCCCCGGAACCCTCTCCTGGTATATGCTATACTTTTCTTAAGATTGATGGACTGAACACATCAACTCCAGGCTGAGGGACTGATTACCCCAAACTCCTCCTCACCTTCAACCATTCTTCCCTGTATTGAACTCAAGAAGCCACTGGCTGGTGAAATGTTGCACAAGTGTCTCATTCTTCAACTTGTTGGTTTTCTAAACCATTTACAATCACATTCCAGTCTCTATCTGCCAGCCACTTCAAAGCTAATATTAAAAACCCACCTCCTTACTTTAACATCATCCTGATAATTTATTATGCTGAACAATTCCTGAAACCCTGAAGGTCAGTTTTTCATCTAATATTGTCCCTGTTCTTGTTCTGTCATTACTTCAACTCAGGTACCAGTAAGCTTCATCCTTAATGTATCATTAAGTACAATGTTTTTTATTGAATTACAGAATTTTTTTTTTTTTCAACAAGTCGGGGGTCTCCCACCGAGGCAGGGTGACCCAAAAAGAAAAAAAATCCCCAAAAAGAAAAAACTTTCATCATTCAACACTTTCACCACACTCATACATAATCACTGTCTTTGCAGGCGCGCTCAGATACGACAGCTGAGAATAAGTCCCTCCCAGCTGTCACTATCCCAGACCCCTCCTATAAAGTGCTGGCATTGTACTTCCCATTTCCAGGACTCAAGTCCAACTAAATCAATTAACTGGTTTCCTTCAATCCCTTCACAAAATGTTACCCTGCTCACACTCCAACAGCTCGTCAGGTCCCAAAAACCATTTGTCTCCATTTACTCCTATCTAACACGCTCACACATGCTTGCTGGAAGTCCAAGCCCCTCACCCACAAAGCCTCCTTTACCCCCTCCCTCCAACCTTTTCAAGGACGACCCCTACCCCTCCTTCCTTCCTCTACAGATTTATACGCTCTCAAAATCATTCTACTTTGATCCATTCTCTCTAAATGACCAAACCACCTCAACAACCCCTCTTCAGCACTCTGACAAATACTTTTAGTAACTCCACACCTTTCCTAATTTCCACACTTCGAATTTTCTGCATAATATTTACACCACATATTGCCCTTAGACAAGACATCTCCACTGGCTCCAGCCGCCTCCTCGCTGCAGCATTTGCAACCCATGCTTCACACCCATATAAGAGTGTTGGTACCACTATACTTTCGTACATTCCCTTCTTTGCCTCCATGGATAACGTTTTTTGTCTCCACAGATACCTCAACGCACCACTCACCTTTTTTCCTTCATCAATTCTATGGTTAACCTCATCCTTCATAAACCCATCCGCTGACACGTTAACTCCCAAATATCTGAAAACATTTACTTCTTCCATAATCCCTCTCTCCAATGTGATATCCAATTTTTCTTTATTTAAATCGTTTGATACCCTCATCACCTTAATCTTATATATGTTCACTTTCAACTTTCTACCTTTACACACCCTCCCAAACTCGTCCACTAACCTTTGCAACTTTTCTTTAGAATCTCCCATAAGCACAGTATCATCAGCAAAAAGTAACTGTGTCAACTCCCATTTTGCACTTAATTCCCCATAATTTAATCCCACCCCTCTCCCCAACACCCTAGCATTTACTACTTTTACAACCCCATCTATAAATATATTAAACAACCATGATAACATTACACATCCCTGTCTAAGACCTACTTTTACCGGGAAGTAATCTCCCTCTCCTACACACCCTAACCTGAGCCTCACTATCCTCATAAAAACTCTTTACAGCCTTCAGTAACTTACTACCTATTCCATACACTTTGCCACATTGCTCCCCTATCCACTCTATCATATGCCTTTTCTAAATCCATAAATGCAATGAAAACTGCTCTACCTTTATCTAAATACTGTTCACATATATGCTTCACTGTAAACACTTGATCTACACATCCCCTACCCACTCTAAAGCCTCCTTGCTCATCTGCAATCCTACTCTCTGTCTTTCCTCTAATTCTTTCAATAATAACCCTGCCATACACTTTACCTGGTATACTCACTAAACTTATTCCCCTATAATTCTTACAATCTCTTTTATCCCCCTTGCCTTTATATAAAGGAACTATACATGCTCTCTGCCAATCCCTAGGTACCTTCCCCTCTTTCATACATTTATTAAACAAAAATACCAACCACTTCAACCCCACACTCACATCCTGCTCTTCTTCACTCCTAAACGATGTTGTACCTCCCTGGCCAGTGCATGAAATTACCGCCTCCCTTTTTTCATCAACATTTAAAAGTTCCTCAAAATATTCCCGCCATCTACCCAATACCTCCAGCTCCCCATCTACTAACTCCCCTACTCTGTTTTTAACTGACAAATCCATTCGTTCCCTAGGCTTTCTTACCTTGTTTATCTCACTCCAAAATTTTTTCTTGTTTTCAGCAAAATTTCTTGACAGAGCCTCTCCCATTCTTTCATCTGCTCTCCTTTTACACTCTCTCACCACTCTCTTCACCTTTCTTTTACTCTCCATATACTCTGCTCTTCTATTAACACTTCTGTTTTGTAAAAACCTCTCATAAGCTACCTTTTTCTCTTTTATCACACCCTTTACTTCTTCATTCCACCACTCACTCCTCTTTCCTCCTGCACCCACCCTCCTATAGCCACAAACTTCTGCCCCACATTCTAATACTGCATTTTTAAAACTATCCCAACTCTCTTCAACCCCACCACTACTCATACTTGCACTAGCCCACCTTTCTGCCAATAGTTGCTTATATCTTACTCTAACTTCCTCCTCCCTTAGTTTATACACTTTTACCTCTCTCTTACTTGCTGTTGCCATTTTCTTTTTGTCCCATCTACCTTTTACTCTAACTGTAGCTACAACTAAATAATGATCAGATATATCTGTTGCCCCTCTATAAACATGTACATCCTGAAGCCTACCCATCAACCTTTTATCCACTAAAACATAATCTAACAAACTACTTACATTACGTGCTATATCATACCTTATATACTTATTTATCCTCTTTTTCAAAAAATATGTATTACTTATTACCAAACCTCTTTCTACACATAGCTCAATTAACGGTTCCCCATTTACATTTACCCCTGGCACCCAAAATTTACCTACTACTCCCTCCACAACATTTTTACCCACTTTAGCATTAAGATCCCCAACCACAATTACTCTCTCACTTGGTTCAAAACTCCCCACACACTCACTCAACATTTCCCAAAATCTCTCTCTCCTCTACACTTCTCTCTTCTCCAGGTGCATAAACACTTACTATAACCCACTTTTCACATCCAACCTTTATTTTACTCCACATAATCCTTGAATTTATACATTTAAATTCCCTCTTTACCTGCCATAACTGATTATTCAACATTATTGCCACTCCTCCTTTAGCTTTAACTCTATTTGAAACCCCTGACCTAATCCCATTTATTTATCCCCACTGAAATTCTCCTACCCATTTACAGGTTTGTCTCACTTAAAGCCAGGACATTCAGCTTCTTTTCATTTATAACATCTACAATCATCTCTTTCTTATCATTCGCACAACATCATACTTTGACGGTTTTCTTCTTTTTCTTTTTAGTAAATTTATACAGGAAAAGGGGTTACTAGGCCATTGTTCCCGGCATTTTAGTTGACTTTTACAACACGCATGGCTTACAGAGGAAAGATTCTTATTCCACTTCCCCATGGATATGAAAGGAAAAGCAATACGAACAAGAACTATTAAGATAAAATCAAAGAAAACTCAGATGAGTGTGTATACATAAACGTGTACATGTATGTGTAGTGTGACCTAAGTGTAAGTGGAATTACAGAATACCTTCAATATAATATAAACTAAGTATTTTTATTGTCATGTACTAGTAATGATAATTTAGTATTAAGGCTGCCCAAAATGCTTTACATAATAAGGGATGGAGTGAATGATGATGAAAGTTTTTCTTTTTCGGGCCACCCTGCCTTGGTGGGAATCGGCCGATGTGTTAATAAAAATAAAAAAATAAATAAGGGATTTGCTATAAAGTACTTTATATTAATTACCCTAATTGTATAATGTGTGTTGCAAAATATTTTCAACGCACATCACTCTCAAATATGACATCTGCACTGCCTCCAGCCTCTTACTGCAACATTCACAACCCATGCTTCACACCCATATAAAAGTGTTGGTATAGGTTGGTACCACTATACTCTGCTATATTCCCTATTCTGCCTTCATTCTTTCCACAGATGACTCAACACACCACTCACCTTTTTCCCCTTCTTTTATTCCATGGTTCACCTCATCTTTCACAGACTCGTCATCTGCTGCCATGTCCACTTCCAAACATATTAACACATCCGCTCCTCCATACTCCCTTCAATCTGATATTAAGTCTATCATTGCCTAAACTCTTTAGTTACCCTCATCTCCTTCCTCTTTTCTATATTCACTTTTAATTTTCTTTCTTTACATACCTTTACATAACATAATACACTTTATTTTTTTTTTTTTTTTATTAACACATCGGCCGATTCCCACCAAGGCAGGGTGGCCCGAAAAAGAAAAACTTTCATCATCATTCACTCCATCACTGTCTTGCCAGAAGGGTGCTTTACACTACAGTTATAAAACTGCAACATTAACACCCCTCCTTCAGAGTGCCGGCACTGTACTTCCCATCTCCAGAACTCAAGTATTAAAAACCATATGCCTCCATTCACTCCTATCAAATACGCTCACACATGCTTGCTGGAAGTCCAAGCCCCTCGCACACAAAACTTCCTTTACCCTCCCTCCAACCTTTCCTAGGCCGACCCTACCCCGCCTTCCCTCCACTACAGATTTATACACTCTCGAAGTCACTCTGTCTCGTTCCATTCTCTCTACATGTCCAAACCACCTCAACAACCCCTCCTCAGCTCTCTGGACAATCGTTTTGGTAATCCCGCACCTCCTCCTAATTTCCAAACTCCGAATTCTCTGCATTATATTCACACCACACATTGACCTCAGACATGACATCTCCACTGCCTCCAGCCTTCTCCTCGTTGCAACATTCATCACCCATGCTTCACACCCATATAAGAGCGTTGGTATAACTATACTCTCATACATTCCCTCTTTACTTCCATAGACAAGGTTCTTTGTCTCCACAGACTCCGAAGTGCTCCACTCACCCTTTTCCCTCATCAATTCTATGATTCACCTCATCCTTCATAGACCCATCCGCCGACATGTCCACTCCCAAATATCTGAATACATTCACCTCCTCCATACTCTCTCCTCCAATCTGATATCCAATCTTTCGTCACCTATTCTTTTTGTTATCCTCATCACCTTACTCTTTCCTATATTCACTTTCAATTTTCTTCTTTTACACACCCTACCAAATTCATCCACCAACCTCTGCAGCTTCTCTTCAGAATCTCCCAAAAGCACAGTGTCATCAGCAAAAGCAACTGTGACAACTCCCACTTTGTATTTGCTTCTTTATCTTTTAGCCCAACACCTCTTGCCAAGACCCTCACATTCACTTCTCTTACAACCCCATCTATAAATATATTGAACAACCACGGTGACATCACACATCCTTGTCTAAGGCCCACTTTTACTGGGAAATAGTCCCCTTCCCTCCTACACACTCTAACCTGAGCCTCACTATCCTCATAAAAACTCTTCACTGCTTTCAGTAACCTTCCTCCTATTCCATACACCTGCAACATCTGCCACATTGCCCCCTATCTACCCTATCATACGCCTTTTCCAAATCCATAAATGCCACAAAAACATCTTTACCCTTATCCAAATACTGTTCACCTATATGTTTCACTGTAAACACTTGGTCTACACACCCCTACCTTTCCTAAAGCCCCTTGTTCATCTGCTATCCTGCTTTCTGTTTTACTCTTAATTCTTTCAATAATAACTCTACCATACACTTTACCAGGTACACTCAACAGACTTATTCCCTATAATTTTTGCACTCTCTTTTGTCCCCTTTGCCTTTATACAAAGGAACAATACACGCTCTCTGCCAATCCCTAGGTACCTTACCCTCTTCCATACATTTATTAAATAATAGCACCAACCACTCCAAAATTATATCCCCACCTGCTTTTAACATTTCTATCTTTATCCCATCAATCCCAGCTGCCTTACCCCTTTCATTCTACCCACTGCCTCACGAACTTCCCTACACCCACAACTGGCTCTTCCACACTCCTACAAGATGTTATTCCTCCTTGCCCTACACACGAAATCACAGCTTCCTGTCTTCATCAACATTTAACAAATCCTCAAAATATTCTCTCCATCTTCCCGATACCTCTAACTTCCATTTAATAACTCTCCTCTCCTATTTTTAACTGTCAAATCCATTTGTTCTCTAGGCTTCCTCAACTTATTAATCTCATTCCAAAACTTTTCTTATTTTCAACAAAATTTGCTGATAACATCTCACCCACTCTCTCATCTGCTCTCTTTTACATTGCTTCACCACTCTTTAACCTCTCTTTTTCTCTCCATATACTCTTCCCTCCTTGCATCACTTCTACTTTGTAAAAACCTCTCATATGCTAACTTTTTCTCCCTTACTACTCTCTTTACATCATCATTCCACCAATCGCTCCTCTTCCCTCCTGCACCCACTCGCCTGTAACCACAAACTTCTGCTGAACACTCTAACACTACATTTTTAAATCTACCCCATACATTTTCGACCCCATTGCCTACACTCTCACTAGCCCATCTATCCTCCAATAGTTGTTTATATCTTACCCTAACTGCCTCCTCTTTTAGTTTATAAACCTTCACCTCTCTTTTACTTACTGATTCTATTTTCCTTGTATCCCATCTACCTTTTACTCCCACTGTAGCTATAACTAAAAAGTGATCTGATATATCTGTAGCCCCTCTATAAACATGCACATCCTGAAATCTACTCAACAGTCTTTTATCTACCAATACATAGTCCAACAAACTACTGTCATTACGCCCTACATCATATCTTGTATACTTATTTATCCTCTTTTCTTAAAATATGTATTACCTATAACTAAACCCCTTTCTATACAAAGTTCAATCAAAGGGCTCCCATTATCATTTACACCTGGCACCCCAAACTTACCTACTACACCCTCTCTGCATGTTTCTCCCACTTTAGCATTTAGGTCCCCTACCACAATTACTCTCTCATTTGGTTCAAAAGTTCCTATACATTCGCTTAACATCTCCCAAAATCTCTCTCTCTCCTCTACACTCCTCTCTTCTCCAGGTGCATACACACTTATTATGACCCACTTTTCGCATCCGACCCTTATTTTAATCCACATAATCCTTGAATTTACACATTTATATTCCCTCTTTTCCTTCCATAACTGATCCTTCAACATTATTGCTACCCCTTCCTTAGCTCTAACTCTCTCAGATACTCCTGACTTAATCCCATTTATTTCTCCCCACTGAAACTCGCCTACCCCCTTCAGCTTTGTTTCGCTTAGGGCCAGGACATCCAACTTCTTTTCATTCATAACATCGGCAATCATCTCTTTCTTATCATCCGCACTACATCCACGCACATTCAGACAACCCAATTTTATAAAGTTTTTCTTCTTCTCGTTTTTAGTAGATTTGTACAGGAGAAGGGGTTACTAGCCCATTGCTCCCGGCATCTTAGTCGCCTCATACGACACGCATGGCTTACGGAGGAAAGATTCTTTTCCACTTCCCCATGGACAATAGAGAAAATAAAAAGAACAAGAGCTATTAAGAAAAAGAAGAAAAACCTAGATGTGTGTATGTATATATATGCATGTGTATGCCAGTGTAGTGTGACCTAAAGTGTAAGTAGAAGTAGCTAGATATACCTGTTATCCAGCGTGTTTATGAGACAGAAAAAAGACACCAGCAATCCTACCATCATGTAAAACAGTTTCAGGTTTCTGTTTCACAGTCACCTGGCAGGACGGTAGTACCTCCCTGGGTGGTTGCTGTCTACCAACCTACTACAATATATACTACTTTATATATTGCAAAAATAATAAAAACTAATTATAATAAAAATAATAATAAACTCTTTAAAAAATGTATTTGTTTCCAATATTGCAATATACTTTATGCACTGTAAAAATACTATGTATTACAATACACTTCATGTTTTGTAGTACATGAAGTGTAGTGCAAAACATGAATTTATTCCCATAAGGACGAATGCAAATTAGATTAGTCGTTTCAGACCCCCCAAAAATACACTTACAAAAGCACTTACAAAAATACATTTACATAATTGTTCGAGTGGGAGCTGTACGAAAACCGAGGGTCCACTGTACATGTATACAAGTCGGCCATCACTAATCCACTGGGACCTGTAGTGTGCCGGATTAGTGAGTTTGCCGGATTACAGAGTGGTTAGGTTAGAATACACCTAATTAAGTGTATTCTAACCTAGAGACTCTGCTACATCTTCATCATTTTCATCACTGCTTTCTCCTCCACTGGCTTGCTGCTGTGGATTTACAACCATCTGCACAATTTCTGAGTCAGTATAATGATGAAATTTGAGTCAGTATAGAGTGGACCCCGCAAATAGGCCGGTCTGATTATCGGCCGGCTCGAAAATCGATCGCTTTTTTTCGGCCCAACTTTTGCCCGATTATTGGCTCTTCCCCGATTATCGGCCCGCGTACCAGACCTGTCCGCCTGCCCCGTGCTTGCATGCAGGCGTCGTGAGCCAGTCTAGCTTTGTTTATCACAATAAATTCATTGTGTTTAGTGCTTGTTTATTGATTGTGACTGTGATATAAGCCACCATGGGCCCAAAGAAACTTCATAGTGGCAGCCCTCTGATAAAGAAAGTGACAAACACGATAGAACTGAAGAAAGAAATTGTAGCAAAGTACCAAAGTGGAGGAGGAAGAGAGGGCAATCCCCCTCCATAAGGACTTCAGGTATCAAAGCCCTATCCGGGGTTACTTCCCTTCTTTGTCTTTTACTGGCACTAGGACCAGCTTGAGAGTCACTGGACCCCTGTCACACAAAAAATCTGTCCAGAGAGGTCTGTTTCTGGCATCTCTTTAAGATTTGCCTAAAATGGGACACAGCATTATCATTGAACATGTTGCTGACACGGCTTGCAACAGCTTTGTTAGGGTGAGATTTCTCCACAAAACTTTGCACCTCACTCCACTTTGCACAATTGTCCTTAATTGCTGAAGAAGGCACATTCTCCCCTCTCTCTTTCTCCTCCTCTGAAGCAGTTTCCTCAGCTAAGGTCTTGCAGCTCTTCAGTGGTTAGCTCTTCCCTGTGGTCATCCACCAACTCTTCCACATCCTGGCCACTCACCTCCAACCCATGGACTTCCCCAAAGACACAATAGATTCCCCAACAGGCATAGGGTCGTCAGGGTCAGCCTCAAACCCTTCAAAATCCTTCTGGAGGACACATTCTGGCCACCATTTTCTCCAAGAAGATTTAATCATCCTGGAAGTCACTCCCTGCCAAGCCCTATCTATAAGGCTTATGCAATTGAGGATACTGATTTCTTTTTTCTTCGCCAGGATGGAACTGATCATTGATTTGGACTTCCCATACAATCTGGCAAGCTCGGCCACACGTACGCCACTTTCGTATTTTTCTACGAGTTCTTTCTTGAATTCTATCGTGTTTTCCACCTTCTTTACCAAAGAGTGAAAACTGAATTGTATGATAACCGGATCGGATGAAAACCGGAGTTCCACTGTAATGGACTAATAGAGAAGGACTGCCCAAGTGTCCATTAAATTAGAATAATTTAAAATAGCAAAAAAAATTGACTAAAGTACTCTAGTATATACAAAATATATTGGTGTACATTAAATTTGTAATTATATTGCAATAAGCATTGAAAATATATAAGTAAAAAGTACAATTTATCCAGTGGATTTTGTCCATAATTTTAAAAGTGCACCATATCTAGTGTTTACTGTATATCATATTTATTCTAACCTATAACTTTCAGATGATAGCTACAACAGTATGGTCAGGGACACCCATTATATAATATCCCAACAAAATACAGCTGATAGTCCCAGTATGGTCTGGGATGGTTTGTTAAGCTCAGCCATTACTAGAATGTTATGGTGCAGAGTTAACATTCAACCCTAGACAGCTGGTGGACTCAAGGGCCTCCTCATAGTTTCTCCCAAGCAAAGACTTTTCCATGCTTCAAAATGTAGTTTTCTGCTATGAGACCATGGTAGTCCATATTGACATTGTACCACCATCATCCAGACTGCAGGAGCTACATATGTGAGTGTAAACTACAAACATGAACCTGAGAAGAGTGACCGACTATTTCTTCAGACACTGAAACTATGGCACTACAAACAATACAAAAGAGAATCTTTGTATTCAGCCAACAGCAGAGTTATCATAGAAACAGCAGCATATGTGAAACTTCTTTATTGTCAGCCCGGTAGCCCAATGGTACAACACAAGACCTGCTACCAGTCAGAACCATGGTTTGAGTCTCCTTCAATTCTTCTTAGGGCCCTTCTTATGGCCTTGCATCCTGCGAGTACATAAGATAGTTATTGCATATACACACAGGCACCCGGATGAGCAGTATCAGACAAACCAACAAATGTAATGAAAAAAAGTAGAAAGCTGCAAGCACATAAGCACATCCACCAATGACAGAGCTGAAAGATCAATCTGGGAATGGAGAGATGAATGTTATATTCTTGTGGTTGATCCTGGTGGTAAGCAAGTCAATGCTAAGTTCATCCAGAGAACCAAAGACCCTTGGTAAAGTTCCTACCAATTAATAGTTGATCTGGCAGGAAGAGAGATTCCTGGGAAGGTACAATGGAAGAACGTGAATTTCCTCACACAAGAAAAGTTTCACTGTGAGGGACAAATAGGCAGTAGACATTCTCTAGCTTGAGTAAAAAATCAAGGTCATATTTGGCAGAAGAGAATCTCAGTGCCCTACTATTATAAGTCTGGCCTTCAGTTCCTTCTTGGTTAGCAAAACTAATAAAGATGAGGCCATAAGAGGAGCCCCTATAAGCTGGGAGGACACACTGATTCAACTATCATCTGAGGTGTCAGTCAGGAAAGAACATGGAGATGGAAAGATTGTAAGTACTGAACCCCACAGTTTGACAGGAAGCAGCCCCAACTGGAGAACCTCCTACAGCAGCTCCTGCAGCACAGACACAAGGAAAAGACATACATACCTATATCTGGCAGAAGAGGACTGATGCAACGTCAAGAAAAGGTAGTGATCAGTGTGGGAAGACAAGAGCCACAAAAATATCTAAAAGTGATGGATACTATGTCCTGCCTGGTAACAGTTGGAACCTAGAAAGCAGCAACTACTGACTATATGATGACATTGAGAGTAGGAAATTTTCATAGTTAATCTGCACATCCAACCATTGCAAGGAAAACTGAGGAAGGACAACTTGTTGTGATAAATAAGGAAGCCCACAATCTAAAATGCTAGTTCCATCCAGAGAATTATTGCTGTGGGGAGAAACAAGCCAGTCACCAGAATGCCATCAAGGTTGATAAACACTAGTGCTCCATGAGCACAGACACTACAAATGATAAGCAACAAGACACAGGTGAAAATTCATGATGCCATTTTACAATCAAAGTACAGAGCCACAAACTGATACGTATATCATTCCATCAATGTGGTAAGGAAACTTGCAGAAGCTGCTATAAATCAAATGATAGAAGACCCGAAGACCCAACAACAGAGCCCACCTGAGCTGGACAAAAGAGGGAACCAGGGAAAGTCCAACTTCAATAACAACATAGGCAAATGCACATTTAGAGCCACTGTCAAACAAGAAAATTCCTTAAGATGTACAGGAATAAATCCCACATGTATCACTATACTGGCCCAAAGGTCCCTGACAACAGGGTACAGGAATGCCAAGGAAGCCACTGGGGGAATTATGGGAAGGGAAGTCCATAACAATAAAAACCTTCAACCAAAAGAAGAAGAGCTGGATTTCATACAGGGAAGAGCAAGAATGTCATCCATGAACTCTTATGTTATCCATTGAAGAGTAAACTGAGCCTTCATTGGTTGGAAACAACCAATAACCCAGGGTAACGATATCCACTGAGTAGACACATTTAAAGGCAACCCTGACAGGAAGGTTGCAAGATATCTTAAAGCATGCCTTGAGGCCTGGTCAGGGACTGGGTCATGATGGGCAGTGACGACTGGAATCATCTACAGATAATCTGCAAGCAATGCAGGCGAGAAACTGCGGCAGGAAAGATCAGCATCAAACAAGGTGCCAGTTTAGGAACTACCTGACTGTGTGTAAAGCAGTCAGTAATAGAATGACTTCTGAGGAATTAGATGAAGGACTAAGGCTCAGCCTATTAAGAACCTCAGAACTCCCCCCCCCCCAAAAAAAAAAAAAAAACCAGGCCATGCTGACACCAAACCACATAGCAGATGGCCCCTACATTTGAGAGGGGTCAGGACCTGAGCCCTCTTGACAGGCCTAAAGATGAAGAATGCATCCATCTGTGGATTATATCTCTAACACTGTCACAACTCAACACAGCAGAGTCCATATGAGATGGACTATAATTTTTTTTTTCAACACATTGGCTGTCTTCCACCAAGGCAGGGTGACCCAAAAAAGAAAGAAAAAAACTTTTATCATCATTCAACGCTTTCACCATCACTCATACATAATCACTGTCTTTGCGGAGGCTTTCAGATACGACAGTTTAGACGTCCCTCCAAATTGCCAACATCCCAAACCCCTCCTTTAACCCTTTCAGGGTTGGTGACGTACTAATACGTCTTACGAGCCAGGGTTGGTGACATACTAGTACGCATATATTCTAGCGCCCTCAAATCAAGTGAGAAAAGGCTGGTAGGCCTAGATGTGAAAGAATGGGTCTGCGTGGTCAGTGTGTGCAGTATAAAAAAAATCCTGCAGCACAGTGCATAATGAGAAAAAAAAACTCTGACTGTGTTTTTGGTTTAAAACAGCGACTTTGCAGTTTATTTTCGTATGGTATTTATGGTTGTATTCTCGTTTTCTTAGTCTCATATAATAGAATGGAAGATATATTACAGAAATAGAGATAATTTTGATTGGTTTCACGATGACAAGTACCTTGAAATTGAGCACAAATTAGCGAAAATGTTCGATTTTTGCAGATGTTCAAGAGCAAACAAATCACGCCATGCAACCAATACATGTCAACTGGTGAGTCCAATATTCTTGCACAAGTGTGCTGATATTATTTATATCGTTTTTACAATGATGCAGCAATATACATAACAGTAAATCTTCTATTTTTTGTGAGAATAAAAATTCAAAATGGAAAGCAAAAGTAATGTAAGAGGGGCCTGGAGACGTGACTAATGAACAGAGAAAATGTTATTTTAGTACCAGGAATGTCTGTCTTGTTTATTCTGGACCCTATTTTGAAATTGGCATCTTTAGAAATTTGTGTGAAATTGGCCAAATTGCCAATTTCTGACCACTTTATTGGGTAGTTGAAATTGGTAAATGGGCAGTTTCTTGTACACAATCGATAGAACAAATGGAAATCTAGCAAAATAGCTATGATTTTAGTAGACTGAAACAATGGAATTGGCCGAAAATAGGGTTCAAAGTGGGTGAAATCACCGATGCATAAATATCGTCGATACTGCTAACTTCATGACAGCATAATTCTGTAGGTTTTCCATCAAATTTCATACTTTTGGTGTCATTATGATCGGAAAAGGATTCTCTATCATTTCATAAGAAATTGTTTTTTTTTTTTTTCCCAAAAATGTTTCGACCCTGAGAACGAGTTTGGGAGAGGGCCTCTCGACCCTGAAAGGGTTAAAGTGCAGGCATTGTACTTCCCATTTCCAGGACTCAAGTCTGGCTAACCGGTTTCTTTGAATTCCTTCACACTCCAACAGCTCGTCAGGTCCCAAAAACCATTCATCTCCATCCACTTCTATCTAACACGCTCACGCACGCTTGCTAAAAGTCGAAGCCCCTCTCCCACAAAACTTCCTTTACCCCCTCCCTCCAACCTTTTCAGGGACGACCTCTACCCCGCCTTCCTTCCCCAATAGATTTATACTATAATATGCCATACGGATATTAAAAAAAATATGCATTTGATTGATCCAACATGACCCAACACAGCAGGGCCACACACGAGGAACCAGGTATGTTATCCATCTCTCACTTTAGCATATCACACAAGAAGGTTGACAACTGGCTTGGTGTATGTCTTGCAGATCTCAGCTGACTCCTGTGCATACAACATTTGAGTAATGACCATCTGAAGGAAAAGGGGCAAATTAATGCATAATAAAATATCCCAAACCTTGCCAGTGTAATACGATGAGTAACATGCAAGCATAAGTGTGACATATAGCAAAGGAGGGCTCCTCCCCATGGTCCCACAGTAGAAAGTTTACTAAAAAACAAACACAAGGGTACAATTCATAGACAAAACTGATGTAACCTCTGACTCTCTAATTATGCACTCTAACAGCATGGAATAATGCTATCAAAACTTCTGAGTCAACTTACTCCTTCTTCTGAAGACACACACAATTGCCATGATGACCTCAATGACAATGACAACCACTACTGCTGCTGGTATAACTACCCGTAGGTCCTGGTAGAGAGGCGGAGAAGCCACTCCTCCATTGGGGACATCTTCGTCCAGCAACAACACTGTTGATTAACATCTTTTTTTAGATTACATCTCAAACACACCACCATTTATTCTTAATTATACATAAAACACTAAGTAATAATAATTTGTATTATTAAGTTACTCCTTTTTTGACCATAATCAAAATTGGTTAATTAACAATAATACAAATTCAACAGAAATATCTGAGGAGATTTTATTAATCAGATCCTCAACTAAATGTGACTAAGATTGATACCAATCATAATACACAAATACAGTGGTCCCTCGGTTTTCGTGCATCTCCAAACTCGAACATTTATGTAAGTGTATTTTCGTAAGTGCTATTGCAAGTGTATTTTTAGGGGTCTGAAATAGACTAACCTACGTGACATTATATCTTAAGGAAGTAAATTCGTTTGGTAATGGCACTTGAGCAGAATTCTGGAACGAATTTTCAGCGAAAACCGAGGGACCACTGGACATAGATAACTGTGCAAGCAGATTTATATAAGAGGCAAGATGCTCTGCACATTCTTCTGCATTTCCTAGCTTAGACCCACACAACCCACAGGCAAATACATCAGTGGAGGAAAATTTAAGGGAGGGGCAAGCCTTTTTCATGTGATTAGGAAAATAAGATTGAAAAATTATGGAAAAAAAAATGTTTTCTTACCAAAAAATAGTGCATCATTCTGGCAGCATTTTGGTGTAATCAGCTTGTTTATATCATATTTCTAAGTATGTTTTTCCTTAAATGTAATTTTTTTGTTCTTGCTGTCATAAATAATACATGTTGGCAATTAGTGTTTTTTTTATCTCTCCAAAAATTACGAGTTTTATGATTGTTTCATTAAAAAAACAATACATAGCAACATCTCTGACACCTCCATTCAAGTGCAGCGACTCATGATAGCCTCAGTGGTCTCAACAAGTGTTGACGTATGCAACACGCTGAGATTTAGCGCGCTGTATCCATAGAGTTTTACAGAAAAAAATATATTAATAACTCAGAAATAAGTTATTGACATTGTGTGCCATTTTTTGTGAAAAGTATTAATAGGATTGTCATGATTTTTTCACACATTATTGAGTAATGATGGCTCTACAACCACCCATGGAGGATTCCGATATCTTTTACAGCTTTGTTTTTATTGATTTTTTTTCCCACAAAAAAAAAATCACTAACTTCAACATTTTTATATAATGGAATCTACTGATATTTTCGCTAAAATGGATTGGGTTAACAATTATATTGCCTTTATTTTTTATCTGATGTTAACTAGAGCATTGTATATCTTCCCAAATTTGTAGAAATAGGAAAGTTTTGTGACCCCTAAAATTTGGCACAATTTATTTTTTTCTATCTAACTTAAAGGCAAAAAGTCATAACAAAGACAGTGTATAGGTTTTTAAAAGCTGTATAAATCACTGTAAAAATCTCAATGAAATTTGACCAAAATAAAAAAAAAAAGTGTGAACTCGTTTGTCCCTCCCTTAAATTTTGTAGCTTTTCTGCCTACCTCTGGGGACCTTGTATCTTGGTTAATGAAAGTGTTGAATCAATTCTCAAGAAAATGGACCATGATGATTCTTTTATTTCCATCCTTCCCACTAGCTCTACAATAGCTACTGCAGCCGGCAGTAACATTCTGGCTGATCACATCCTGATTCACAACAAGGCCTGGTTATGGACTGGGATGCAGTGGCGTTGATCCACAACACATATTCCAGGTATTCATCACCTCCCCCTTTAACAAATACCCTCATGGTTAATGCCTCTTTCATTAAAGATGGTGTTGTAAACATCTCTGCCAGATCTCAGAGACACAACACCCTCATCAGGAAGGAACTGAAAGCTACAAAAATGTCATTTAAGACTGTGGGGTCTCCTCTGGAACCTGTCACTGGTAATGTATTTTGACAACATACAGCCCAGGCACAACTTCAACATTTTTTTTTTTATTAACACATCGGCCGATTCCCACCAAGGCAGGGTGGCCCGAAAAAGAAAAACTTTCATCATCATTCACTCCATCACTGTCTTGCCAGAGGGGTGCTTTACACTACAGTTATAAAACTGCAACATTAACACCCCTCCTTCAGAGTGCAGACACTGTACTTCCCATCTCCAGAACTCAAGTCCGGCCTACTAGTTTCCCTAAATCCTTTCATAAATGATACTTTGCTCACACTCCAACAGCACGTCAAGTATTAAAAACCATTTGTCTCCATTCACTCCTATCAAATACGCTCACACATGCTTGCTGGAAGTCCAAGCCCCTCGCACACAAAACCTCCTTTACCCCCTCCCTCCAACCTTTCCTAGGCCGACCCCTGCCCTGCCTTCCCTCCACTACAGATTTATACACTCTCAAAGTCATTCTGTCTCGTTCCATTCTCTCTACATGTCCGAACTACCTCAACAACCCCTCTTCAGCTCTCTGGATAATAGTTTTGGTAATCCCGCACCTCCTCCTAATTTCCAAACTCCGAATTCTCTGCATTATATTCACACCACACATTGACCTCAGACATGACATCTCCACTGCCTCCAGCCTTCTCCTCATTGCAACATTCATCACCCATGCTTCACACCCATATAAGAGTGTTGGTATAACTATACTCACATACATTCCCCTCTTTACTTCCATGGACAAAGTTCTTTGTCTCCACAGACTCCGAAGTACTAAACTCACCCATTTCCCCTCATCAATTCTATAGGTTGACTACATTCTTCAGCATCAAGGAGACAGTGCTCTCCTTATTTAGGCAAATCAGATGTACCTCCTACTTTCTTGTTTCCCCAGGACAAGTTAATGTCTTCAAGGTTTATTGGTAACAGTACCTGCCTGGATACTACAAGTGAAAGTTTCAAGAACAAGTGTTTCAGTATAACCAAGTGTTTACCTTGCAGCATATAACTGAACAATATTTAGATAAAGGTAGGGAAGTTTTCATTGCTTTTATGGATTTAAAAAAGGCTTATGATAGGGTGGATAGATGATTAATGGGGCAGATGTTGCAAGTGTATGGAATAAGTAATAAATTACTAAATGCTGTAAAGAGTTTTTATGAGGCTAGTGAGACTCAGGTAAGGGTGTGTAGGAGAGAGGAAGATTACTGCCCGGTAAAAGTAGGTCTTAGACAGGGATGTGTAATGTCACCATGGTTGTATAACATATTTATGGATGGAGTTGTAAAAGAAGTAAATGCTAGGGTGTTGGGAGAGGGGTGGGATTAAATTATGTTGATTCAAATACAAAATGGGAGTTGTCACAGTTACTTTTTGCTGATGATATTGTGCTTTTGGGAGATTCTAAAGAGAAGTTGAGAGATTTTAAAGAGAAGTTGCAAAGGTTAGTGGATGAGTTTGGGAGGGTGTGTAAAGGAAAAAAGTTGAAAGTGAACATAGATAAGAGTAAGGTGATGAGGGTATCAGTAAGGTGATGAGGATTCAGGGAAACCGGTTAGCCGGACTTGAGTCCTGTAGATGGGAAGTACCATTCCTACACTTTAAAGGAGGGGTTTGGGATATTGGCTGTTTGGAGTGGCATACGAACTGTCATATCTGTGTGCCTTTGCAAAGACAGTGGTTATGTGTGAATGATGGTGAAAGCGTTTCCTTCTTTTTTTGGGTCACCCTGCCTCAGTGAGAGACGGCAAGCGAGTTAAAAAAAAAAACACCAGCCTGGTTACTACAAGTGTTTCATTGTAACAACACCTGCCTGGTTTCCACAAGTGTTACAGTGTAAGAACACCTGCCTGGCTACCACAAGTGTTTCAGTGTAACAACACCTGCCTGGCTACCACAAGTGTTTCAGTGTAACAACACCTGCCTGGCTACCACAAGTGTTTCTATATAACAACACCTGCCTGACTACCACAAGTGTTCCAGTGTAACAACATCTGCCTGGCTACCACAGGTGTTTCAATATAACAACACCTGCCTGACTACCACAAGTGTTCCAGTGTAACAACATCTGCCTGGCTACCACAAGTGTTTCAGTGTAACAACACCTGCTTGACTACCACAAGTGTTTCAGTGTAACAACACCAGCCTGACTACTACAAGTGTTTCAGTGTAACAACACCTCCCTGGCTACCACAAGTGTTTCAATGTAACAACACCTGCCTAGCTACCACAAGTATTTCAATGTAACAACACTCACCTGGCTACCAGAAGTGTTTCAATGTAACAACACCTGCCTGGTTACCACTAGTGTTTCAGTGTAAGAACACCTGCCTGGCTACCACAAGTGTTTCAGTGTAACAACACCTGCCTGACTACCACACGTGTTTCAGTGTAACACCACCTGCCTGGCTACCACAAGTGTTTCAGTGTAACAACACCTGCCTGGCTAACCATAAGTGTTTCAGTGTAACAACACCTGCCTGGCTACCACAACTATTTCAGTATAACAACACCTGCCTGGCTACCACAACTATTTCAGTATAACAACACCTGCCTGACTACCACAAGTATTACAGTGTAACAGCACCTGCCTGGCTACCACAAGTGTTTCAGTGTCCCGTAGCTCGATCGCTAGCGCACTCAGTTCACACACTGAGGTCCGGAGTTTGAATTTCTTCCGTTACGGCTGGAAAATATTAGGGACATGTTTCCGTAAGACACCTGCTGTCCCAGCTCACCCATCAGTGTAAAATGGGTACCTGGATGTTAGTCAACTGGTGTGGGTCGCATCCTGGGACAAAATTTACCTAATTTGCCCGAAATGCTCAGCATAACAAGCGGCTTTCTATATAGTAGTATGTCATTGATGTCAGCTAGGCCTGTATACCATGTACATGTACTTGTAGCAAATAAAGATATTATTATATTACAGTAGACTGTCGTTTAACCCTTTTAGGGTCCATGCCATAGTTCTATGTCTTTGAGTTCAGGTTCCAAACCATAGTTCTATGCCATGAGCTCAGCTCACTCAGATAAGCTTTGAGCGGTAAATTTGGGCCTAGATATGAGAGAATACATCTATGTGGTAAGTGTGCACCACATAAAACAAATCCTGCAGCACACTGAGACCGTAATTTTTTATTAAAACAGCGACTTTGCAGTGTTTTTTCGTATACTTTTTATAGTTGTAGTATTTGCGATTTCTTGGTCTCATGTGATAGAATGGAAGATATGTTACAGAACTAGAGATGATTTTGATTGGTTTTAGTACTGGAAATAGCATGAAACTGAGCTCAAAGTACCGGAAATGTTAAATTTTTGCCGATGTTCAAGAGTAAACAAATGACCTCACACGTCTAATACGCGCTAGCTGGTGGGTCTAATATACGTTCACAAATATGGTGATATTATTTGTACAATTATTACAATATTGCATAACAGTAAATCTTCCATTTTTTGGCTTGAATAAAAATTCATTATGTGAATAAAAAATAAAAATGGAATTCATTTGTAAAGACTGAAAATGTAACTAATGAACAGAGGAAATGTTAGTTTAGTGCCAGGAATGCCTGCATTGTTTATTCTGCACCCTATTTTGAAATTGGAATATTTTGAACTTTGAGTTAAATTGGCTAAATTACCAATTTCCGATCACTTTATTTTGTAGTTGAAAGAGTTGACTGGGCGATTTCTTGTGCTCAATCGATAGAATAGAAGTAATACTAGTGAAATAGCTAAGAATTTGGTCAACTGGAATAATGTAATTGGCCTAAAATGGGAGTCAAAGTCGGCAAAATCGCCGATGCGCAAATATCACTGATGCACCAAAATTCGCGAGAGCATAATTTCATCAAATTTCATACTTTTTGTTTTATTACCTTCAGAAAAAGAAGGTCTGGGTGAGTTATGGCTTTTCCATTGTAATGACTGTTGCTTGGTCTTTGGGTTGTAGCCATGGATTCAAGTTTTGTCGTGAGTAATGACTGAGCATCAAACAGAATTTCCCTCACACTAACACAACACAGCACAACTACAAACACAAACACATGCACACACATATATACACACATACATTGTTCCAGTGATTCAGTTGTTACACAAAAAAATCATAACAAAACAATGACAAAACAAAAATTTCCATCTAACCTCAATGGAATGATCAGCCACAATGAAACTCATCACTCTACTTCACAAAGAAGTGTACTGCACAGTGTGATCTATGCTGCCACCATATTTCACAAAGGAAACACACCAAGATTCAAGTACGAGAACTTTTTTACAGCACCTCATGTATGTTATATAAGATCCAAACATTTCTAGTTTCCATTCTTGAATTCTATCTTCAATCTATAAGCATTCATTGCTTGTGTTCATGAATTGACAATGCCAGAAAAGTTAGTGATCTTTCTGCTGTCAGAAGCTAAGATTACTTATAAATTTGACAAATAAGACACAGGACACTGAAGATTCAGACATAATTCCATGTTAAATGTAAGACATAGTTACCTGAAGTAACCTGTGAAAGATTCCTCTGATCATCTATTTAGGATGAAGAGGATCTCATGTGAAGTTCTTTGTCTACTTCACTATACACTGTTTCCAATGAAAGAAAGTTGAAGACAAGACAGTACTCAAGTAAAATACTCAGTGAGGTGTGTAGAACCCATCCAGGTACTCTTGCTGTAGTTACAACTAATTGTTTAAAAGCAATAAAAACACACACCAAGCAATTGCTTGTACCTCAGTGGTAGCAACATCAGGTCACAACAGAAGGATCTGAGTTCAATCCCTGGCACGTTGAAACATATGAGAAAGTCTCCTTACATATTCTGCCCTTATTTACCTAATAGTAAATAGGTATCAGGGTGTTAGCCAACTGATGTGGGTGGCATCCTGGGAGAGAGCAGTATATGTACTTTGGACAAGACTGGGCTTTTTAATGAATTAACATAAGATAACACCTCTTCACTTGTGACTTCAAAACAAAGAAAAGGTGCCAGTGACATACCTCCTTCAGGAGTGAGAGTTTTGACATCATAGGTGGCCACACTGGAGCCAGCATGGTTGTGAGCAGTGACTCTGACTGAATAACGTGTGGCAGGAGTCAGGTCACGGATCACGTAGGTTTTCTCATTTGCTGCAACATTGTTGGCTACAGAAATCCAGTCCTGTAAAAGTCAGTTATGGATAAATGGTTTATAAACTGCTGGAAAGTGTCTTGTAAAAAGTAACATAGCAATGTATCTGTACTTCATGATTTCTTGTAGATAATATTAATCTACAAGAAAACACGACCTTTTAGAACCTTAATATTTAGGATTACAGTAGATCATTATATTACACGAATTTATTTGTCACATTTTGGTTATTGAACTATTGAAAAATTGCAACACAATTTTATACAACACTTTGTAAAATAAACTTAAAAAGGTTCCGTTTGTGAGCACAGAAAAAATTTCCCCAGCTCAAGCTGCCACCTTGTGGGTCAGAAGAAGAGATCTTCCGCCATCCCTGCCACCCCCGACACTCCCATCCCAGCCTTCGTGAATATGTGTTCAGTTCCATTGTCTTAGGAGATAGCTGTGTTTGTGAATTGTTTTGATCTTTTAATTGCCATATCTTGTATCTGCTGAAAGTGGCAAGAAAAGGTGTAAGTGTTTAACCCTTTCGGGGTTTTGATCATACTAGTACGTTTTACGCCCTGGGGTTATTGACGTACTAGTACGCCTAAATTCTAGCGCCCTCAAATCAAGCAGAAACAGGCTGTTAGGCCTAGATGTGATAGAATGGATCTGTGCAGTCAGTGTGCGCAGTATAAAAAAATTCCTGCACCACACAGTGCATAATGAGGAAAAAAAAACTGACCGTGCTTTTGGTTTAAAACAGAGACTTTGCAGTCTATTTTCGTATGGTATTTATGTTTGTATTCTCGTTTTCTTAGTCTCATTTGATAAAATGGATGATATATTACAGAAATAGAGATAATTTTGACTGGTTTCACGATGACAAGTACCTTGAAACTGAGCGCAAATTAGCGAAAGTGTTCGATTTGGGCCGATGTTCAAGAGTAAACAAATCACACCATGCGTCCAATACACATCAACTGGAAAGTCTAATATTCTTGCACAAGTGTGCTGATATTATTTATACCATTTTTACAATGATGCAGTTGTATACATAACAGTAAATCTTCTATTTTTTGTGAGAATAAAAATTCAAAATGGAAAGCAAAAGTAATGTAAGAGGGGCATGGAGACATGACTAATGAACAGAGAAGATGTTATTTTAGTGCCAGGAATGTCTGCCTTGTTTATTATGGACCCTATTTTGAAATTGGCATTGCTTGAAATTTGTGTGAAATTGGCCAAATTGTCATTTTCTGACCACTATTTTGGGGAGTTGAAATTGGTAAATAGGCGATTTCTTGTACTCAATCGATAGAAGAAATGGAGTTCTAGCGAAATAGCAATAATTTTAGTAGACTGAAACATTGGAATTTGCCGAAAATAGGGCTCAAAGTGGGTGAAATCGCCGATGCGTAAATGTCATGGATACCGCTAACTTCGCGAAAGCATAATTCCATTAGCTTTCGATCAAATTTCATAATTTTTGTGGCGTTATGATCGGAAAAAGATTCTCTATCATTTCATAAGAAAAAATAATATTTTTTTTTAAATTCGTGGACCCTGGGAACGAGTTTCAGAGAGACCCCTTCGACCCCCAAAGGGTTAAGTCTTAGAATTAACGAAGAAAATAGAGATATTAGACAAGAGATAAGCTATGGCCTTAAAGAAGCACCACTGTGTACAATTAAAAAGAAAGAGGTAAATACAGTGGACCCCAGAGTATCGGCCATAATCCGTTCCAGGAGCTAGGCCTTAACTCAAACTGGCCAAAAGTCGAACCATTATTTCCCATAAGAAATAATGTAAATACAATTAATCCATTCCAGACACCCAAAAATATTCACAAAAAATTAATTTTTTAAAGAATAACTATGTATAGTTTTATATACACAAAACACATAATAACAACACATATTAAATTTATAAATTTACATTTAAAATAACATTTACTTACCTTTATTGAAGAGACTTGCTGGCATCTGGAAGATAGGGAGGAGGAGTGAGGGAGGGCTTAGTGTTTGGAAGGGATATCCCCCTCCACAAGTACTTCAGGTATCAAAGCCCTATCTGGGGTTACTTCCCTTCTTGGTCTTTTAATGCCACTAGGACCAGCTTGAGAGTCGCTGGACCCCTGTCTCACAAAATAACTGTCCACAGTCCTCTGTTTCTGGCGCTTCTTTAACATGTTCCTGAAGTGCAATATGGCTCTGTCACTGAACTTGTTGCAGAGATGGCTTATTTTAGCTTGCACAGGGTGGTATTTTTCAACAAATTCCTGCACCTTATTCCACATTAAACAAATTTCCTTAATCTCAGTTCGATGGTGTTCCTCACTTTCTTTACCACAGGGATGCCACTAGGAAGCTTCTTTGGACCCATGGTAACTTATTTCACAGTGACAATCAATAAACAATCAATAAACACAATAAAATTATTGTGAAATGTTTGAATGAGCACGCTGGGTAATGTTCACTCAATGGTAAACAAAGCTAGACTAGCTCACGACACCTGCGCAGGGAGGCGGACAGGTCTGGTAAGCGGGCCAAAACTCAGGGAAATGGCCGAGTCGGGGAAAAATTGGGCCGAAAAAAAGTGACCGAAACTCAAGTCGGCCGATAGTCGGGGGTCCACTGTATACGAGTTTGTGTGATGACTGACTGGCTTGACTGACTGACTGACTTGACTGACAGACTTACTTGACTGACTTATTTGACTGACTTACTTGACTAACTTGACTGACATACTGACTGACTTGACTGACTTTACTGGCTTACTGACTGACTTGACTTGCTGACTTACCTTTATACCTTTCAAGAGTTTCGAGAGTTTCTCTACTCTCTGAGCCCGGCCATGGGCCAGGCTCATCTGGTGCTTGCCTGGTCAACCAGGCTGTTGCTGCTGGAGGCACGCTGCCCCACATATCCGTCACAGCCTGGTTGATCTGGCACCTGGTGAAGATACTTGTCCAGTTTCCTCTTGAAGGCTTCTACACTTGTTCCAGCCATGTTTCGGATATCTTCTGGTAAGATGTTGAATAGTCTGGGACCCCGGATGTTGATACAGTGCTCCCTTATTGTCCCCACCGCACCCCTGCTCCTCACTGGGTTTATTTTACACTTCCTCCTATATCTCTCACTCCAATATGTTATGGCAGTGTGCAGATTTGGGACCAGACCTTTGAGTACTTTCCAGGTATATAATATCATGTATCTCTCCTCCGCTGCAATGAGTACATGTTCAAGACTTGAAGCCGTTCCCAGTAATTTAGGTGTTTTACTGGCTCAATGTGAGCCGTAAATGATCTCTGTATTTGTTCCAGCTCTGATATTTCTCTGCTTTGAACGGGGCCGTCAGCACTGAGCAACATTCTAAGTGAGAGAGCACTATCGATTTGAAGAGTGTCACCATCGGCATTATTTTCCTTGTTTTGAAGGTTCTCAATACCCACCTCGTCATCTTCCTAGCTGTCGTGATCTTTGTCTTGTTATGGTCTTTAAAAGAAAGATCTGCTGACATAATTATTCCCAGGTCCTTTACGTGTTCCTTTCGTTCTATTTGGTGACCCTCTTGAGTTTTGTATATAGTTTTCCTTTTGAGTTCTTCATTCTTTCCATACCTAAGCAGCCAAAACTTATCACCATTGAACATCATGTTGTTCTCCACTGCCCACTGGAAAACCCTGCTTATGTCTTCCTGTAATTTTTCAGTGTCCTCTACCATAGTGACTTTCATGCTTATTTTAGTGGCATCTGCAAATGATGATACAAAAGTGTGCCGGGTGTTTTTATCTATTTCTGAAATGAGGATGAGAAACAGCAGAGGTGCCAGGACAGTGCCTTGGTGCACTGAGCTTTTGACCTTGCTGATGCTGGATCTTGCCATGTTCACTACTACTTTTTGTGTTCTGTGTGTTAGGAACTCGAAAATCCATCTGCCTACCTTCCCCATAATGCCCATGGCCCTCATTTTGTGCGCTATCACTCCATGATCGTATTTGTCAAACGCCTTTGCAAAAATCTGTGTAAATCACATCTGCGTTTTGGTCATCTTCCAATGCCTTGCCTTGACTGACTGACTGACTTGACTGATTTAATGACTTACTTGACTGACTGGCTTGGCTGATTTACTGACTGATTTGACTGATTTACTGACTTAACTGATTTACTGACTGACTGACTTACTTTACTGACTTGACTGACTTACTTGACTGGCTGATTTACTGACTGACTAGACTTTTTCCCTGAAGAGCACCCTGACAAATCTAGCAGTGCTCTGATACCTTATCGTCAGTTGTACAGTGGCCCCCCGGATTAAGTAGGCGTCGGATTACGTAAAATTCGGAATAAGTTGCCTTTTTCTGTAAAAATATTGGTTCGGTATAAGTTGATCCGCTCGGAATAAGTAATTCATCCTGGACGCGTACGCATGGTTCGGACGGCCAAACACTCCATTCAGAGTCAGTGTGCCATTGTTTACCAGCGAGTGACTGCCACCCACGCATTCATACCATACATTTTGTCATTATTCCATTGTTTTTAGTGCTTGCAACTGCTAAATAAGCCACCATGGGCCCAAAGAAAGCTCCTAGTGCCAGCCCTTTGGTAAAGGGCTGAGAGGGGAGAATGTGTCTTCTTAAGTGATTCAGTGATTCTACGATATGTTATGATACTAAAGCAGAAAGAGTTGATAAAGGCTATAGTGCCAGCCAGCGATAAAGTGTAGCATTAACAGTGTAGCAAGTAAGCTAAGCCATTAATCGATAGAAAAATGACAACACGAAACTTAACTCCTCCATTGTTGTTTGAGGTATAGGGCGACTGACAACACTGCCGTCTGATGCTGCTGCCCACCACCACTATATGTACGGCTTATGGTCAGTGGCCCTTATACACCTTATACACATTGGTAATGACATATTTTATTCATTCTAGAGTATATGCTATGTTTCTATGTTATTAATATTGTTTATTATGTCATATTAGATTAATTTTGACAGATAAATAAGCTGTAGAGTTGATATTAGTGTCATAATGAAGTACTATCTTGTCCGGTCCCCAAACACACACCCCTGTCACCGGCACAATTCCAAACATCCGCCAGAAACAGAACTCTCTGGAACACTTTTTTGAGCGACAGGGGTCCAGTGACTCTCAAGCTGGTCCTAGTGCCATTAAAAAACAAAGAAGGGAAGTAACCCCGGAAAAGAACTTGGTACCTGAAGTCTTAATGGAAGGGGATTCCCCTTCCAAACACTAGCAACTCTTTCCTCTCCCCTCCTTCCATCTTCCACACATAAACAACTCTTCAATAAAGATAAGTGTCAAATTATTACTGTTCTATACTTCATGTCTCATTGTTTTCTGTGTAATTTAATGTAAAAACAAAATTTATTTTAATACTTTTGGGTGTCTGAAACAGATTAATTGAATTTTCATTATTTCGTATGGGGAAAATAGATTCGGATTATGTAATATTCGGTTTAAGTAGCGCCCTCTGGAACAGATTAATTACATAATCCGGGGGTCCACTGTATAATGTACTGCAGGGTAAAATAGAACAGAAATCCATTACAGAATTTATGCACACTCCAGTACAACCATCGACTTTAGTACCAGAACCTCTACCATCCACCTCAGCCCAGTAGAGCCACAGCATAACTCTCCACTCTCCACAATTATCCACAAACACCAGCACCCACAATTTAAGGTGGAACCCCGAGTTTCGGCCATAATTCGATCCAGGAGGTTGTTCAAGTGCCGTTACCGAACGAATTTGTTCCCATAAAGAATAATGTAAATTAGATTAGTCTGTTTCAGACCCCCAAAAATACACTTACAAAAGCACTTACAATAATACACTTACATAATTGTTCGAGTTGAGAGGTGGCCGAAACTCGTGGTACCACTGTATTTCTGTTGCATTTGCAATCTTAAGTCTCTCAAAGTATGATCTAGGCTTGTTAGTAAGTTAACTGTCCAAATATACATGATTTTTCTTCTAATCACATCAGTTTTATTGGAAATGGGAACTTTTCTTTCTTTTTCACTCATATTTCCACCTTTGTTTTCCTTTTTGTCCTCACCACAATCATCTTCATGTTTTCTCTTCCTGATCACAAACTTGTCAATGCCTTTCCTTGTCAGCTGTTTTTATAGCTGTGCAGAATGTTTGTATACTGAGAAGGGTCAAGCTAAACGTTAGAAGGAACTATTACACATGCACACGGAAGATAAACAAGACTTAATGTGGCAATTTGAGTGTTAAATACTAGCAATATACAAGTCATATGTAGATAGATATGTAATGTGGTTCAAGGACCTAAACACAATTTTTTTTCATTCTTCAAAAGAGGTGTTCCAGTAAAGCAAAGACATCACAATGCAAGTGGTTTACCCAAATGCAAAATACAGTACAAAAAATCTTACAGTATTTCTTCTTCTTCTTTCAACACGTCGGCCGTTTCCCACCGAAGTGGGGTGGCCCAAAATGAAAAACGAAAGTTTCCCATTTTACATTTAGTAATATATACAGGAGAAGGGGTTACTAGCCCCTTGCTCCCAGCATGTTAGTCGCCTCTTACGACACGCATGGCTTACGGAGGAAGAATTCTGTTCCACTTCCCCATGGAGATAAGAGGAAATAAGAACAAGAACTAGTAAGAAAATAGAAGAAAACCCAGAGGGGTGTGTGTATATACATATGCTTGTACATGAATGTGTAGTGTGACCTAAGTGTAAGTAGAAGTAACAAGACATACCTGAAATCTTGCATGTTTATGAGACAGAAAAAAGACACCAGCAATCCTACCATCATGTAAAACAAATACAGGCTTTCGTTTTACACTCACTTGGCAGGACGGTAGTACCTCCCTGGGCGGTTGCTGTCTACCAACCTACTACCAATTACAGTACAGTGGTACCTCGACTTACGATGGTCCCCAAACTCACCCTTTTATGTAAGTTTATTTTTTTAAATGCTTTTGTAAGTGTAATTTTGGGGGTCTAAAAGGACTAGTCTATTTTACAACATTTCTTAAGGAGATAAATTCGTTTGGTAATGGCACTTGAACAGCATTCTGGAATGAAAAAATATCGTAAGTCGAGGTACCACTGTATTTGTTTATATAGCATTAATTATGATAATAATACCATGTGTTTATATGACCTCACATGGTGATACAGTGCCTGGGAAATGAGTGATAATGAGGCTTCAAGCAAGCAAGACTATTACACATTTCTCTGAGGAGACTTTTGTTGCAATTCATAACATGTCAACTGTTAAAAATACTGCAAGTTAAAAAATCCATCATACTCAAAAATAACCAGTGCAAGGAATGAATAAATAAAGACAAATTAAGTGATACTCTTAACCCTTTCAGGGTTTTCGACGTACTAGTACACCTAAATTCTAGCGCCCTCAAATCAAGTGGAAACAGGTTGGTAGGCCTACATGTGAGAGAATGGGTCTGTGCGGTCAGTGTGCGCAGTATAAAAAAATCCTGCACCACACAGTGCGTAATGAGGAAAAAAAAACTCCGACCGTGTTTTTGGTTTAAAACAGCGACTTTGCAGTCTATTTTCGTATGGTAATTATGGTTGTATTCTCGTTTTCTTGGTCTCATTTGATAGAATGGAAGATATGTTACAGAAATAGAGATAATTTTGATTGGTTTCACGATGACAAGTACCTTCAAACTGAGCGCAAATTAGTGAAAATGTTCGATTTTTGCCGATGTTCAAGAGTAAACAAATCACGCCATGCGTCCAATACACATCAACTGGCAAGTCTAATATTCTTGCACAAGTGCGCTGATATTATTTATACCGTTTTTACAATGATGCAATAGTATACAGTAGACCCTCATTTAGCACGACTTTATGTTGTGTGTTTTGGGTATTACACGATTGAAGAATTGCAGCACATTTTTATCTAACACGACGTAAACCTTATATTACACGACTCGCTGGAGGGGAAAAATTTTTGAGTGCACGGTCGCCTGCGGTGGGTTAAACAATTGAGTCAGTGGGGGAGTACTACAGCTATCCCCAGCCACCCTCACCCACCCAAGTATCCCTCCGAGCATTCAGTTTGGTTCATACGAGCGCACGATCACAATAATTGGGAAGCTTGCTGTGTTTATTTATACATATATTTTCTCATTTTCATTGCATTTTGATAAATCTTTGTACAGTCATACCTTGGTTAACGATGGCGTCGGATAACGATAAATTCGGTTAGCGATACATTTTTACGTCAAAATATTGACTCAGTTTATGATGATTGCTTCGGTTTACAATATTCGTCCCGGACGCGTCCGCGTGGCGCCCAGCTGTGCGGGCACTCCAGGGAGCGTCAGTGTGCTATTGTTTACAAGTGAGCGACCACCACCCACGCATTCATACCAGTATATTGTCATTATTCCACTGTTTTTAGTGCTTGCAACTGCTAAATAAGCTACCATGGGTCCAAAGAAAGCTCCTAGTGCCAGTCCTGTGATAAAGAGTGTAGCATTCATGCAGGGAGTGTAGCATTCATGCAGGGAGTGTAGCATTCATGCAGGGAGTGTAGCATTCATGCAGGGAGTGTAGCATTCATACAGGGAGTGTAGCATTCATGCAGAGGGAGTGTAGCATTCATGCAGGGAGAGTGTAGCATTCATGCAGGGAGAGTGTAGCATTCATGCAGGGAGAGTGTAGCATTCATGCAGGGAGTGTAGCATTCATGCAGGGTGAGTTCATGCAGAGTGTAGCATTGCAGGGAGTGTAGCATTCATGCAGGGAGTGTAGCATTCATGCAGGGAGTGTAGCATTCATGCAGGGAGTGTAGCATTCATGCAGGGAGTGTAGCATTCATGCAGGGAGTGTAGCAGGCATGCAGGGAGTGTAGCAGGCATGCAGGGAGTGTAGCAGGCATGCAGGGAGTGTAGCAGGCATGCAGGGAGTGTAGCATTCATGCAGGGAGTGTAGCATTCATGCAGGGAGTGTAGCATTCATACAGGGAGTGTGGCATTAAAAGAAAAAGGGCAGTAACCCCAGAAAGAACTTGCCACCTGCAGTGTTAATGGAAGGGGATTCCCCTTCCAAACACTACCATACTATACTCCATCCTTTCCCCTCCTCCCGTCCTCCACACATCAACAACTCTTCAATAAATGTAAGTGACATGTTATTGTACTATATTTACATGTAATTTCTTTAATGTTCATTAAATTGTGTATTATTTAATGTCAAAAAGTTCTAAAAAATATTTTATTTTACTACTTTTGGAAGTCTGGAACGGATTAATTTTATTTCCATTATTTCTTAAGGGGAAAATTGATTCGGTTAACGATTGATTCGGTTACAGATACGCCCTCTCTGACGGATTAATATCGTTAACCGAGGTATGACTGTACACATAAAATGAGGTAAACATAAGTCTGACTGACTGACTTGACTGAATGACTTACTGATTTGACTGAATGACTTACTGATTTGACTGAATGACTTACTGACTTGACTGAATGACTTACTGACTTGACTGACTTACTGACTTGACTGAATGACTTACTGACTTGGCAGAATGACTTACTGATTTGACTGAATGACTGAATGACTTACTGACTTCACTGAATGACTTACTGACTTGACTGAATGACTTACTGACTTGACTGAATGACTTACTGACTTGACTGAATGACTTACTGACTTGACTGAATGACTTGACTGACTTACTGAATCACTTGACTGACTTACTGAATCACTTGACTGACTTACTGAATCACTTGACTGACTTACTGAATCACTTGACTGACTTACTGAATCACTTGACTGACTTACTGAGTGACTTGTCTGACTTACTGAATCACTTGCCTGACTTACTGAATGACTTGACTGACTTACTAAATGACTTGACTTACTGAATGACTTGACTGACTGAATGACTTAAAGTTAGACACTCTAGTACAACCATTGACTTCAGTACCAGAACCTCTACCATCCACCTCAGCCCAGTAGGGCCACAGCATAACTCTCCACTCTATTTACAATCATCCACAAACATCATTACCCACAATTTAAGGTAAGAAATACTATTATTTCTATTGCATTTGTAGTCTTAAGCAGTAATATATCACGACAATGAACTACAATTACATATTCGCCTTCAATTTTTGCAAGATCTTTTGGTCTAAAAAAAACTTGTTTGGCTTTTTGGGGACTCCCAGGAACATAACCCTATTTTTCCCATAAGTTCTTTTAATTATCTAACACGATTTTACGTAACACGATGTTTTCAGGACCGTAACTACCGTGCTAAATGAGGGTCTACTGTACATAACAGAAAATCTTCTATTTTTTGAAAGCAAAAGTAATGTAATAGGAGCCTAGAGACGCGACTAATGAACAGATAAAATGTTATTTTAGTGCCAGGAATGTCTGTCTCGTTTATTCTGGACCCTATTTTGAAACTGGCATCTTTTGAAATTTGTGTGAAATTGGACAAATTGCCAATTTTGGACCACTTTATTGGGTAGTTCAAATCGGTAAATTGGCATTTTTTTGTACTCAATTGATAGAACAAATGGAATTCTAGCGAAATAGCTGAAATTTTGGTAGACTGAAACATTGGAATTGGCCGAAAATAGGGCTCAAAGTGGGCGAAATCGCCGATGCGTAAATATCGTCGATACAGCTAACTTTGCGAGAGCATAATTCCATTAGTTTTTCATCAAATTTCATACTTTTGGTGGAATTATGATCGGAACAGGATTATCTATCATTTCATAAGAATTTTCTTTTTTTTTTTTTTCAAAAATTTGTGACCCTGAGAACAAGTTTCAGAGAGGGCCTCGCGACCCTGAAAGGGTTAAGAAATTAAAGTACAAAAACTGATAGAATCCTATCATATATAATATATTGTAACACACAAATAACCTGCACATAGAAGAGAGGATCTTACGACTTTGACTTATGACTTTGTAAATGGGCCAAGTCGGACTGAAACGTTGTCGTACGCTCCTCTCTCCTATGTGTGGGTTATTTGTGTATTGTTCCAGTCACGGTATTATGACTTTTTGTTATTTATATATTGTAACACAAAGAACAAGTAATTCACACTAACCCTGGATGATGAAGCACGATATTCTATGACGTAATATAGAATAGGACAGCCTCCATCACCCCATGTACTAAGATGCACCAGCACTGACGTAGAGTTGACATCCAAGAGACGGGATCGGCTTGGTACCACGGGTTCTGATACAATATATACACATTTACTTATATTCACATTTATATTAGCTAACATCAAAAAATTGTAAATGTAAGCATTTTTACATAAACAGGACTCCAACTTACAAATGAATTGCCTTCCTTCTTTTTTATTTATAAAAGAGTTGTTTGAAAAATAGGAACTAGATCAAAGGATCTCAGTGGTAGTAAAACTTTAACTAGTTTCTAAACATCCTATTTGTAAAGTGAGTGAGCGTATGTGTGTCTTTGTGCATGTGTGTGTGTGTGTGTGTGTGTGTGTGTGCACGCGCGCATCTTTGTGGTGCACACGTGTGTGTGTGTGTGTGTGTGTGTGTTGTGATCTTATTGCATCAATAATAATGTTGACACAATTTATGGTGGTACAGTGGACCCTTGCTATTCGAACACTCCAAAACTCACCCTTTTATGTAAGTTTGTTATTGTAAGTGCTTTTATAAGTGTAGGCGAGTTTCAGTGGGGAGAAATAAATGGGATTAAGTCAGGAGTATCTGAGAGAGTTAGAGCTAAGGAAGGGGTAGCAATAATGTTGAAGGATCAGTTATGGAAGGAGAAGAGGGAATATAAATGTGTAAATTCAAGGATTATGTGGATTAAAATAAGGGTCGGATGCGAAAAGTGGGTCATAATAAGCGTGTATGCACCTGGAGAAGAGAGGAGTGTAGAGGAGAGAGAGAGAGATTTTGGGAGATGTTAAGCGAATGTTTTTTTTTTTATTTATTAACACATCGGCCGATTCCCACCAAGGCAGGGTGGCCCGAAAAAGAAAAACTTTCATCATCATTCACTCCATCACTGTCTTGCCAGAAGGGTGCTTTACACTACAGTTATAAAACTGCAACATTAACACCCCTCCTTTAGAGTGCCGGCACTGTACTTCCCATCTCCAGAACTCAAGTCCGGCCTGCCGGTTTCCCTGAATCCCTTCATAAATGTTACTTTGCTCACACTCCAACAGCACGTCAAGTATTAAAAACCATATGCCTCCATTCACTCCTATCAAATACGCTCACACATGCTTGCTGGAAGTCCAAGCCCTCGCACACAAAACTTCCTTTACCCCTCCCCCCAACCTTTCCTAGGCCGACCCCTACCCCGCCTTCCTCCACTACAGATTTATACACTCTCGAAGTCACTCTGTCTCGTTCCATTCTCTCTACATGTCCAAACCACCTCAACAACCCCTCCTCAGCTCTCTGGACAATCGTTTTGGTAATCCCGCACCTCCTCCTAATTTCCAAACTCCGAATTCTCTGCATTATATTCACACCACACATTGACCTCAGACATGACATCTCCACTGCCTCCAGCCTTCTCCTCGTTGCAACATTCATCACCCATGCTTCACACCCATATAAGAGCGTTGGTATAACTATACTCTCATACATTCCCCCTTTACTTTCATGGACAAGGTCTTTGTCTCCACAGACCCGAAGTGCTCCACTCACCCTTTTCCCTCATCAATTCTATGATTCACCTCATCCTTCATAGACCCATCCGCCGACATGTCCACTCCCAAATATCTGAATACATTCACCTCCTCCATACTCTCTCCCTCCAATCTGATATCCAATCTTTTGTCACCTATTCTTTTTGTTATCCTCATCACCTTACTCTTTCCTATATTCACTTTCAATTTTCTTCTTTACACACCCTACCAAATTCATCCACCAACCTCTGCAGCTTCTCTTCAGAATCTCCCAAAGCACAGTGTCATCAGCAAAAAGCAACTGTGACAACTCCCACTTTGTATTTGCTTCTTATCTTTTAGCCCAACACCTCTTGCCAAGACCCTCGCATTCACTTCTCTTACAACCCCATCTATAAATATATTGAACAACCACGGTGACATCACACATCCTTGTCTAAGGTCCACTTTTACTGGGAAATAGTCCCCTTCTCTCCTACACACTCTAACCTGAGCCTCACTATCCTCATAAAAACTCTTCACTGCTTTCAGTAACCTTCCTCCTATTCCATACACCTGCAACATCTGCCACATTGCCCCCTATCTACCCTATCATACGCCTTTTCCAAATCCATAAATGCCACAAAAACATCTTTACCCTTATCCAAATACTGTTCACCTATATGTTTCACTGTAAACACTTGGTCTACACACCCCTACCTTTCCTAAAGCCCCTTGTTCATCTGCTATCCTGCTTTCTGTTTTACTCTTAATTCTTTCAATAATAACTCTACCATACACTTTACCAGGTACACTCAACAGACTTATTCCCTATAATTTTTGCACTCTCTTTTGTCCCCTTTGCCTTTATACAAAGGAACAATACACGCTCTCTGCCAATCCCTAGGTACCTTACCCTCTTCCATACATTTATTAAATAATAGCACCAACCACTCCAAAATTATATCCCCACCTGCTTTTAACATTTCTATCTTTATCCCATCAATCCCAGCTGCCTTACCCCTTTCATTCTACCCACTGCCTCACGAACTTCCCTACACCCACAACTGGCTCTTCCACACTCCTACAAGATGTTATTCCTCCTTGCCCTACACACGAAATCACAGCTTCCCTGTCTTCATCAACATTTAACAAATCCTCAAAATATTCTCTCCATCTTCCCGATACCTCTAACTCTCCATTTAATAACTCTCCTCTCCTATTTTTAACTGTCAAATCCATTTGTTCTCTAGGCTTCCTCAACTTATTAATCTCATTCCAAAACTTTTTCTTATTTTCAACAAAATTTGCTGATAACATCTCACCCACTCTCTCATCTGCCTCTCTTTTACATTGCTTCACCACTCTTTAACCTCTCTTTTTCTCTCCATATACTCTTCCTCCTTGCATCACTTCTACTTTGTAAAAACCTCTCATATGCTAACTTTTTCTCCCTTACTACTCTCTTTACATCATCATTCCACCACCGCTCCTCTTCCCTCCCGCACCCACTCGCCTGTAACCACAAACTTCTGCTGAACACTCTAACACTACATTTTTAAATCTACCCCATACATTTTCGACCCCATTGCCTACACTCTCACTAGCCCATCTATCCTCCAATAGTTGTTTATATCTTACCCTAACTGCCTCCTCTTTAGTTTATAAACCTTCACCTCTCTTTACTTACTGATTCTATTTTCCTTGTATCCCATCTACCTTTTACTCCCACTGTAGCTATAACTAAAAAGTGATCTGATATATCTGTAGCCCTCTATAAACATGTACATCCTGAAGTCTACTCAACAGTCTTTTATCTACCAATACATAGTCCAACAAACTACTGTCATTACGCCCTACATCATATCTTGTATACTTATTTATCCTCTTTTCTTAAAATATGTATTACCTATAACTAAACCCCTTTCTATACAAAGTTCAATCAAAGGGCTCCCATTATCATTTACACCTGGCACCCCAAACTTACCTACTACACCCTCTCTGCATGTTTCTCCCACTTTAGCATTTAGGTCCCCTACCACAATTACTCTCTCCATTTGGTTCAAAAGTTCCTATACATTCGCTTAACATCTCCCAAAATCTCTCTCTCCTCTACACTCCTCTCTTCTCCAGGTGCATACACGCTATTATGACCCACTTTTCGCATCCGACCCTTATTTTAATCCACATAATCCTTGAATTTACACATTTATATTCCCTCTTTTCCTTCCATAACTGATCCTTCAACATTATTGCTACCCCTTCCTTAGCTCTAACTCTCTCAGATACTCCTGACTTAATCCCATTTATTTCTCCCCACTGAAACCTCGCCTACCCCTTCAGCTTTGTTTCGCTTAGGCCAGGACATCCAACTTCTTTTCATTCATAACATCGGCAATCATCTCTTTCTTATCATCCGCACTACATCCACGCACATTAAGCGAATGTATAGGAACTTTTGAACCAAGTGAGAGAGTAATTGTGGTAGGGGACCTAAATGCTAAAGTAGTAGAAACATGTAGAGAGGGTGTGGTAGGTAAGTTTGGGGTGCCAGGTGTAAATGATAATGGGAGCCCTTTGATTGAACTTTGTATAGAAAGGGGTTTAGTTATAGGTAATACATATTTTAAGAAAAAGAGGATAAATAAGTATACAAGATATGATGTAGGGCGTAATGACAGTAGTTTGTTGGACTATGTATTGGTAGATAAAAGACTGTTGAGTAGACTTCAGGATGTACATGGTTATAGAGGGGCCACAGATATATCAGATCACTTTTTAGTTATAGCTACAGTGGGAGTAAAAGGTAGATGGGATACAAGGAAAATAGAAGCAGTAAGTAAGAGAGAGGTGAAGGTTTATAAACTAAAAGAGGAGGCAGTTAGGTAAGATATAAACAACTATTGGAGGATAGATGGGCTAGTGAGAGTGTAGGCAATGGGGTCGAAGATGTATGGGGTAGATTTAAAAATGTAGTGTTAGAGTGATCAGCAGAAGTTTGTGGTTACAGGCGAGTGGGTGCGGGAGGGAAGAAGAGCGATTGGTGGAATGATGATGTAAAGAGAGTAGTAAGGGAGAAAAAGTTAGCATATGAGAGGTTTTTACAAAGTAGAAGTGATGCAAGGAGGGAAGAGTATATGGAGAGAAAAAGAGAGGTTAAGAGAGTGGTGAAGCAATGTAAAAAGAGAGCAAATGAGAGAGTGGGTGAGATGTTATCAAAAAATTTTGTTGAAAATAAAAAACAGTTTTGGAGTGAGATTAATAAGTTGAGGAAGCCTAGGGAACAAATGGATTTGACAGTTAAAAATAGGAGAGGAGAGTTATTAAATGGAGAGTTAGAGGTATCGGGAAGATGGAGGGAATATTTTGATGAGTTGTTAAAGAGCCAGTTGTGAGTGTGGGGGAAGTTCGTGAGGCAGTGGGTAGAATAAAAGGGGGTAAGGCAGCTGGGATTGATGGGATTAAGATAGAAATGTTAAAAACAGGTGGGGATATAGTTTTGGAGTGGTTGGTGCTATTATTTAATAAATGTATGGAAGAGGGTAAGGTACCTAGGGATTGGCAGAGAGCGTGTATTGTTCCTTTGTATAAAGGCAAAGGGGACAAAAGAGAGTGCAAAAATTATAGGGGAATAAGTCTGTTGAGTGTACCTGGTAAAGTGTATGATAGAGTTATTATTGAAAGAATTAAGAGTAAGACAGAAAGCAGGATAGCAGATGAACAAGGGGGCTTTAGGAAAAGTAGGAGGTGTGTAGACCAAGTGTTTACAGTGAAACATATAGGTGAACAGTATTTGGATAAGGGTAAAGAGGTTTTTGTGGCATTTATGGATTTGGAAAAGGCATATGATAGGGTGGATAGGGGGGCAATGTGGCAGATGTTGCAGGTGTATGGAATAGGAGGAAGGTTACTGAAAGCAGTGAAGAGTTTTTATGAGGATAGTGAGGCTCAGGTTAGAGTGTGTAGGAGGGAAGGGGACTATTTCCCAGTAAAAGTGGGCCTTAGACAAGGATGTGTGATGTCACCGTGGTTGTTCAATATATTTATAGATGGAGTTGTAAGAGAAGTGAATGCGAGGGTCTTGGCAAGAGGTGTGGGGTTAAAAGATAAAGAATTAAATACAAAGTGGAAGTTGTCACAGTTGCTTTTTGCTGATGACACTGTGCTTTTGGGAGATTCTGAAGAGAAGTTGCAGAGGTTGGTGGATGAATTTGGTAGGTGTGTAAAAGAAGAAAATTGAAAGTGAATATAGGAAAGAGTAAGGTGATGAGGATAACAAAAAGATTGGGTGACGAAAGATTGGATATCAGATTGGAGGGAGAGAGTATGGAGGAGGTGAATGTATTCAGATATTTGGGAGTGGACATGTCAGCAGATGGGTCTATGAAGGATGAGGTGAATCATAGAATTGATGAGGGAAAAAGGGTGAGTGGAGCACTTCGGATTCTGTGGAGACAAAGAACTTTGTGTGTGAAGCATGGGTGATGAATGTTGCAACGAGGAGAAGGCTGGAGGCAGTGGAGATGTCATGTCTGAGGTCAATGTGTGGTGTGAATATAATGCAGAGAATTCGGAGTTTGGAAATTAGGAGGAGGTGCGGGATTACCAAAACTATTATCCAGAGAGCTGAGGAGGGGTTGTTGAGGTGGTTTGGACATGTAGAGAGAATGGAACGAGACAGAATAACTTCGAGAGTGTATAAATCTGTAGTGGAGGGAAGGCGGGGTAGGGTCGGCCTAGGAAAGGTTGGAGGGAGGGGTAAAGGAAGTTTTGTGTACGAGGGCTTGAACTTCCAGCAAGCATGTGTGAGCGTATTTGATAGGAGTGAATGGAGACAAATGGTTTTTAATACTTGACGTGCTGTTGGAGTGTGAGCAAAGTAACATTTATGAAGGGATTCAGGGAAACCGGCAGGCCGGACTTGAGTCCTGGAGATGGGAAGTACAATGTCTGCACTCTGAAGGAGGGGTGTTAATGTTGCAGTTTTATTGTAGTGTAAAGCACCCCTCTGGCAAGACAGTGATGGAGTGAATGATGATGAAAGCTTTTCTTTTTCGGGCCACCCTGCCTTGGTGGGAATCGGCCGATGTGTTAATAAAAAAAAAAAAAAATTGGGAGTCTGAAATGGACTAATCTAATTTACATCATTCCTTATGGGAATAAATTCGTTTAGTAACAGCACTTGAACAGCATTCTGGAATGAGGGTGAGTTTTGGAGTGTTCGAATAGCGAGGGTCCACTGTATTTATATTTTTTTTATCCCTCTGAGAGCTCACTTTGCACAAGGATACATGTCTGAAAACTACCATAAATTATCAAACCATAAACACCATACTAAAACTGAAGGGATAAATTGGGATGCATTCTAAACACCTTCTGTTCTATGTTTTTCCACTCTTACCATGGATAACATATATATATTTCCAACAGACCTTTACTATATATTCTTTATGAAACAAAACTTGTGGAATGACATAGAGGTTTGTTATGAATATTGACAGTATTGATGGACAATGAATTTAGGTCTTCTCCCAAGGTAACATTCTTCTTTTCATCTTTATTAATGACCTCCCTAATGTCACCTGTGATCCAAGGTAACATTCTTCTTTTCATCTTTATTAATGACCTCCCTAATGTCACCTGTGATCCAAGGTAACATTCTTCTCTTCATCTTTATCAATGACCTCCCTAATGTCACCTGTGATCTATGTTGATTATACAATCTTTGCATTATCAGGCCCAAACTCCTCATCAACAAGCACCAAAATTAACAATCAGCTAAAGAAATGATTCACACCTAAATGACACCAATAAGCTCACCCTTTGACTGTTTCGGTCATATATATACGTCTTACAAGCCACTGTTTCGGACGTACTAAGACGCATAAATTCTAGCGGCCTCAAATCAAGCAGGAGAAAGCTGGAAGGCCCACATGTGAGAGAATAGGTCTGTGTGGTCAGTGTGCGCAGTAAAGTAAATTTTATTTCATTGCATTTATACATAGATATTGGTAGTTACAATTATAAACTGAAGTGCAAGGAGAGCCACTGACATGCCATGGCATTAGGGGCACCTTAATCTAATGACTTATAGACTATGTATATAATATTAGGGAAATTGATTGAGTTTATTCTAGTTATAAATTTGATTTCAAATTACAATATGATGATATTATAATGTTATAATTACAATATAATGATATTATAATGTTATAATTACAATATGATGATATTATAATGTTATAATTACAATATGATGATATTAACCCTTTCAGGGTCGAGACCCCGATTCTTAAAAAAAAAAATTATTTTTTCTTATGAAATGATAGAGAATCTTTTTCCGATCATAACGCCACCAAAATTATGAAATGTGATCGAAAACTAACGGAATTATGCTCTCGCGAAGTTAGCAGTATTGATGCTATTTACGCATCGGCGATTTCGTCGAATTTGAGCCCTATTTTCAGCCCATTCCAATGTTTCAGTCTACTACAATGATAGTTTTTTCGCTAGAACTCCATTTCTTCTATCGATTGAGTGCAAGAAACTGCCAATTTACAGATTTCAACTACCCAATAAGGTGGTCAGAAATTGGCAATTTGTCCAATTTCACACAAATTTCAAAAGATGCCAATTTCAAAATAGGGTCCAGAATAAACGAGACAGACATTCCTGGCACTCGAATAACATTTTATCTGTCCATTAGTCACGTCTCCAGGCCCCTCTTACATTACTTTTGCTTTCCATTTTGAATTTCATTCTCAAAATAAATTGAAGATTTTCTATCATGTATACTACTGCATCATTGTAAAAACGGTATAAATGACATCAGCACACTTGTTCAAGAATATTAGAGTCGCCAGTTGATGTATATTGTACGTGTGGTGTGATTTGTTTACTCTCGAACATCGGACAAAATCGAACATTTTCGCTACTTTGCGCTCAATTTCTAGGTACTTGTCATTGAGAAACCAATCAAAATTATCTCTATTTCTCTAATATATCTTCCATTCTATCAAATGAGACCAAAAAAACGAGAATATAATCATAAATACCATACGAAAATAGACTGCAAAGTCACTGTTTTAAACCAAAAATATAGTCGGAGTATTTTTTTCCTCATTATGCACTGTGTGGTGCAGGATATTTTTTATACTGCGCACACTGACCACACAGACCCATTCTCTCACATCTAGGCCTACCAGCCTGTTTGTGCTTGATTTGAGGGTGCTAGAATTTAGGCATACTAGTACGTCAAACGCCCTGGCGTGTAAGCCGTACTAGTACGTCAAAAACCCTCAAAGTTTTAAATTGTAACAAGTGTTTAGGAGGATGGTAATATAAAATTGAGATTATCTTAAGGAAAAAACATTGAGCATTTTTTAAAGTAGTTTATAGTATGAGGATTTAGTTTTGGGTGAGTAGGGGGTAACATAATATTAACATATTAGTAAAATTTGAAATTTTATTATGGGATAATAATATTGAGCATTTTTGAAAGTAGTTTACAGAATGAATATTTAATTTAGGGTGAGGAGGTGGTTTTTGAGAAGAGTCTTAAAGCTCTCGCTTCACACGGCGAAGGCCTGGGTTCGATTCCCAGCCAGGGCAGAAACATTGGGCATTTCTTTACCCCTGTTGTCTATGTTCCCCATCAGTAAAATGGGTACCTGGGTGTTAGTCGACTGGTGTACTCACCTAATTGTGGTTGCAGGGGTCGAGACTCAGCTCCTGGCTCCTGGCGAGTCACATCCTATGACCCTG